>OX103979.1:77300118-77506387 GCA_944470395.2 Schistosoma turkestanicum | reverse complement strand
ATCATGAACTGATGTACTTACGTACGAAGTTCTACGTTGGATCTGACTGACTGACTGACGCAGGTTGGCAAAAGCTAATTGAGCCTTATATATCCGTGCAGAGATCTCGTCACACACCAGGACATCAGCACTGATGAGACTCCCGAAATAAGTGAAGCGGTCAACACACTCAACTACTTCACTCCCTTTCACTAGTTCCGGTGCCAATACAACCCAGTCTTGAAGCAACATTTTGCATTTCGAGGGAGAAAACCGCATCCCGAACATGCTTGCATTGTTGCTTACAGTAATCAGAAGACTTGTTGTTGTTAGTATCGATTAACATGTATTGATAAAATCGTATCTTGTTATTGCCTAAAAACTGATATGAGATCATTTTTAATGTTAATTGGAAGCTTTCACTCACTGTTAATACTATCGAATTTGATTGTTTTTCAGAACTCTGTCATGTCTTAATTTATAGTTCTCTATGCTAATTATTGCCAGTTCATCACTAACATGTAGAACACAGCAACCTTGATGTGCCGATTCTTTTCAGTGATTCACGATAAACAACTATTGCAGTGACAAGTTACAATCATTGAGATAAATATACTCCCATAATTCGATATTACAAAGGGAATAACTCAGACACGCAGATTACGAACTAAATAAATGATCTTTCTTAAGATTATATCAACACAAACAATCCAGATGATTAAGAGAAAATAGTGCACAGTTATTCATAATATTCAAATATCTATTAGTTGATAACCAGATTGAACCCCGCTGTCATTCATCAGGTAGCGATTGTTTTGAAAGTACGGACCACTTATCAGTCTATGTATAAAACAGTTAATATGATCGTATTCTATAAATGTATCGTCTCTTTTTTTTATTATTTGTAATACGTAGGTACATATAAATTGTGCCTTATGGTGTAATGATGTTTATGAAGAGGATTCCGGCGAGCTAATTGGTTTGTCAGATGCTATTCGCCGAGGTCGTACCAGCAAATGTACCGATTGTGGTAAATATGGTGCAACACTCTATTGTTCTAATCCGAAAACGGAGATTTGTCCTCTAGCAATGTTAGTGTCATCCAATAATTGTGATTTAGACTGCTTTGGTGCTGTACATTTTTCTTGTGCTCTCAGACGTTGTCCTCCATTGCCACGTTGTGTTTTTACTGCTGATCGTTCTTGGTTTTGTTCTCCAGTCTGTCATCATACAGTTATGAATCAGCGCCTAGCAGAAGCTTTACATTCACTAAAAAAGTCATCTAAAGGAAATCATGACAGAAAATTCGGATATCCTGAATCATGGGATCATTCGTCTGATGAAGAGTTTTCAATTGATTCATGTAATCCAGCTGATTTTATAGATAATCCTTCATTTGCAGCAATGGAAGAAGCTATTGCTGATGATTTAGAAGTAAGAATATATATATATATATATATATATATATATATATATATATATATATATCATGTACATATATTTGTTTTTACCTTTATTATGTTTTTAGCTGTTCAGTTTTCAAGTTACCTTCAAAATTTCTCATATTATGTTTTTTTTCTTCAGCCAATTGGTCTAGGAGATTTACTTGTTTGTCGTCGTGTATTTGTCCCATCCGATTGTTTCGCAGCATCAGTGTATCCTCAGTCAATAAGTGGAAATCTTATTTCAAATAATCTACTTATGAGTGATAATGAACATTCTGAATTAATAAGAGCTGCAAAAGAAGCTGTATCTACACTTTCAGTCTCACCAAATTCACTTTCCTTTCTTCGTAATAATGGAATTTCTGCAAACAATCTTGTCATCACTGTAGGATCTTTACGTGTTGATAGATTGGGAGAGGTTCGTGAAGCTTCAGACTCTTTGGCCATGGCTAGATGGATTCCAGGCTCTTTGGAAGAACGTAATACAGTCACACAAAGTAATTTCTTGTGCCCTATAAACTATCGGTAAGTTACTAAAGATTCTCGTTATATTTCTTATAATTTCACACTGATGTTTAATTGTTAGTATTAAAATATTATGTCGTTTACAGAGTATACTACCTTGATATACCGTGTTGAATTCTCTTTACTTTCATATTCGACCGGGTGAGAATCATCACATTATTAACAATTAAGATATTTGTTGAAGTGTCTCAAACATACATATGGAACATTGTGTTTTTTTTCTTGTAAACATGTATCATAGAGATGATGTTTGTGGACTTATTTCGTAAATAATTCATTTTTCTAGACATGAATAAGAAAAACGTAGCACATGTTAAGAATATCATTACTTACTTACTTACGCCTGTTACCCCTAATGGAGCATAGGCCGCCCACCAGTTTTCTCCAACAAAATCTGTCCTGGGCTTCTCTCTCCAGTTCTGTCCAATGTTTGTTCATTCTTCTCATGTCTGTATCCATTTCTCGGCGTAATGTGTTCCTTGGCCTTCCTCTTTTCCTTCGACCTTGAGGGTTCCATGTGAGGGCTTGTCTCGTGACGCAGTTGGGTGCTTTTCGTAGTGTATGTCCTATCCACTTCCACCGCTTCTTCCTGATTTCCTCCTCCACTGGAATCTGACTTGTTCTCTCCCACAGTTCGTTGTTGCTGATGGTGTCTGGCCAACGAATACGAAGTATTTTGCGTAGACAGCTGTTAATAAACACTTGTATCTTCTGAATGATAGCTTTGTTAGTTCTCCATGTTTCCGCTTCATACAGTAGAACTGTCTTGACATTTGTATTGAAAATTCTGATTTTGGTTTTGTTTGAAAGTTGTTTGGAGTTCCAGATATTTTTCAACTGTAGAAATGCAGCCCTCGCTTTGCCAATCTGCGCCCTCACATCCGCATCCGATCCACCTTGGTTGTCGATGATGCTGCCCAGATATGTAAAGTTGTTAACGTCCTCGAAAGCATCTCCATCAAGAGTGATTTGGTTGGTGCATGTTATGTTGTATCGGAGAATTTTGCTTTTTCCTTTATGTATGTTGAGACCCGCTGCTGCTACACTGGCTGTCTTCTCTTTCATTTGTTGTTGCGTGTGAGATAGAAGAGCCAGGTTATCTGCGAAGTCCAGATCGTCCAGCTGCGTCCTAGCTGTCCAGTTGATACCGTGCTTCCCTCCAGATGTCAACGTCTTCATAATGCAGTCGATGACCAGGAGAAAGAGAAAGGGTGAGAGTAAGGAACCTTGCCTGACACCTGAATAAGAAAAATGTAGCACATGTTAAGAATATCATAGGTAAAATAAAAAAGAAGAGAGAAATGCATATTTCGCATTTGCTATTAAGATTATTAATGAGCAACAGAATTCTTTATAGCCAGAAAAAATAACGTCTTCAGTTTATAAGTGTCAACTTATTCAACTATACGTAGGAGGATGTAGTTGCGCTGTACAACTGGTTTATGTCTTTGGTAGGATTGATTCTGTTAGTCGTCACTACAGGGTTCGATTCTGAAATTTTCATATGTCTGTTTGTTAAAATGAATGCGATACTTCATATTAAAATTGTTACTTTAAGATTATCAAACTAGATGTTTATCAATATTCTTTATGATCATTATTATTATAGCGCAAGGCGAATCTATTGGAGTTGGTCAAAGTTGGATTCTCGTATACCGTATACTCTTCAAGTAAAACAAAGTCAAACGGTACATACAACTTCTGGTTACATGGAAGCATGTCCTACTTCGCATCCATCTTCTCATACAACTGCCAACTCTAATAAATCTTTTCTATTGTCCAAATTGCCTGTTGGAAATTCGATTAATCTAACTCCAGCTCATAAAAATCCTCGTTTAGTGAATATTGATCATCGTTTCAGACAGCTAGCTCCTTCATTAAACAATAATAGATCTTTACCTCGTATCTTCCCGTCTAGTACTAATTCTATTCTTTCCATTACTCGTAATAATATTAACAATAATGTTAAAAGTATTAACAAAACTGTATCTTCAGTTCAAGATTCTTCCAAAATGTTATCAGCTATTCTAACTAATAATCCATCGGTTATTTCTTCTCAAACTGGTTATGAACAACCTTATGCAATAGGTCATCATCATCCTATTGGTGGTCATTTAGTGAATATCACATCCTATTCAAGTTTACCAGTTAGTGGTTATCAGTTTGTATCGAACACAATGAACAATTCGATAAATCAAGGACAAATCATTCAATCGTCTAATTTAGCAACTGGTCAAAATTCATCATTGAAAATACTCAACACTGGTAAGATAGAAGATTTGTTTCATGTAACAGTTATGGTTGGTTGTTCATTTTCATCACAACGTCATTATGTATGATAATATTATTTTTTTAGGTTTAATAACTACTTTTGGTATTTTTTTTGGGAGATGGATTCGGTTCATCACTAAAGTACACATCACTCATTGATAGAGATATTTGCATTCAACATATTCCTATATGTACGGAAGTGTAGGTACCATTACAACACTTGCAATCTAATTTGTATGTGTTCTATATATTTTGGAAGGTTGAATCTTATTTCTTACTTAGGGACTTAAGTAGTTTAGCCGTTATTTATTATCACAGATTGATGATACAAATTTTTAAATATGATGCGAGAATAGAATGCTTATTCAACAATATAACATGTGGTTTGATAAACCGCTAGTGATTATTATCATCAATCCATGTATTATAATTTTCAATGAGTCCACATTCTGTTACCTGTGAATAAAAGTATTCTGTTTGTATACACAGAAAATACCTTCAATCAATCAGCTACAACGTAGAATTTCGTACGTACGTACGTACAACAGTTCAGGTTGTCATACTACATTAGCACAGAGAGATTGAATTGTCAATTCAAATTCTATAGTAGTAGAAGTGTTAACGGTATTGAAATATATTCTGAAAAGAAACAAATTATATTATTGGAGAATACACATACTGTAAACTTGTTACTGTCGATGAACTGATAACTCAGTGGTTAGGTTGTTCGTCTTTCTGTTATTAAGTAGTATCACATTAATTTGAAAATTTAAAGTGTGATTCAAAACCTAGTAAGTATATTAATCTGTACTTAGTTAAAAAATAAGTCGAGTAAATAAAAACACCAGTTCGGATCGGATTATCCAAATTAGTTTCAATCCATTTATTTTGATGAATTCTATGATTATTATTCTTTTTCTAGACTTACTTATATCATGGTTATTATATTTTTAAAATGTACAACAATATTGACAGTGTAAGCATAGACCGCTGACTAGCATTCTCCAACCTACTCTGTCCTGGGCCTCCCTTTCCAGTTCTATCCAATTTTTGTTCATTCTTCTTATTATCTGTCTTCATTTCTCGTCATGTGTATCCTTTTGCCGTCTTCTTTTCCTTTGTTTTGTATGATACTGTTCATGAATTGTGTTATATGAAAGCTATTTTTTTAATGACGTATTGTCTGTTGCATAATTTTTGTATGTATTTTTCACTTCGATTGTTACGTCTTTTTGATATTGTAATTTTATTTATTTATTATAGTATCACTTTGCCCTCCATCAAATTTACAACAGAATTTGAAACAACGGCAGCTGTTACCAACACCGCAAAAGCATATGAGCCCAGCTTATATTACGTCACAGACACCTACTACATTCGATAGTATAAATAGTAATACACTTACGGAATCAAACTACAAAATTGGAGTTGATTCTGCTATAGGTAAAAATTTTTTTGTTTATGTTGTTGAATGTCGTTTCTCATGAATATGAAGTTATCATATTTTTGTTATAATCATGAGGATGAGTGGGTGGATTATTGTAAAACCATTTATTGTATAATAATACTTTCCAACTCATTGGACTCCTGAATACCTAATTGTTCGTTTAACTAGTAGTCAAAGAAAGATCAGATGGTTGATTCCCGACTGAAGTTGCTACCTTGACATGGTGGTCGGGCTTGCCTATCGTGATGACCCAATCGAGCTATATTGGCTGGAACATATGTTCCTCAAGGTTCTACCATGCTAGACAGGTCCATTGGAGAACGACGAGACTAAAAGCAGCTACCCAAGGTCTGAGGGCGAAGTCGTACTGCTGACTGCAGAGGAGTGTGACGGTAGTGAGCTGTTTCCCTCGGACAACCAGCATCTGCACCGATGCTGCCTTCTCGCAAGGAAGGAAGAGTTAGAAAAGGTCGACCCTAGAAATGTCACACCTCACCCTACCTCACGGATTTCCGTCTCCTTGGGTAAGGGTGCCCACTAAGGGCTTTTAAGAGCGGAGCTAATACTCAAAAAACCCTTCATAAAAAGGCTATGCGTAACCGGCCTCAAGCAGTTGTCCCTTGGGTTCTGCGGTCACGTTCTCAGATCGTTATGACAAACGCTAATCTAATCTACCTTCAGATGGTTGATTTGGAATTTTAGATTGGGAGTCTCTTCTTGGTTACTTTCACAAACAAACTTGTTGCAAAGTTTATGTTTATACATTACCCTTTATTATCTGTAGTTTTTAACATAAAAACGTTAGTCTTATGTGAGGAGAGGAGTGTAACATAAATCAAGTGATTTGATCTGATATATAAAAAGTTTCTTTAGAGTATGTGCAGTAGTGGAGTAATGTCAATGTTAAAACCAACAAGTCAGTAGACGGTTGCGGTTGCATTTAGATTCCTACTAGTCTAGGATTTAAGTTTCCTGTCTTCTTTAGACAAGCCCTGTATATTTGCTATCAGGGCTATCAAGTAAATAAAGTACTGCCTCTCCAAGTGTTCGGTTACTCTTGTTGTTATTATTAGTGGTACTTACGAGCATTTGTTACAGATCTATTACAATTTACTATCTAGTGTTGTTGAAAACCGACTGATTTGCATTCTTGTTTTTCGTGTTCTCTCCTTCCTGTTTTTATGTATAACAGTTCCTGGTAATGCACAATTCAATAAAACTAATCGTATCAATATGATTTCTGTCAATAAACAACAAACACAACGGCAACAACAAAAATCTCAATCAAAGAATGTATATAATGGAAAAACAATTATTTTACCTAATCAATTTCAGTCAAATATTATCTCTGTTAATAGTAGTAATCATATTAACAATACTAGTAATTTAACTTTATCTCCTGCACTAATCCCTAAACATCAATATAATGGTGATAATATGGTTGTTACATGTCCTATTGGTACTCCTGTCAATCCGATTACAATTAATACAACTATGAATAAATCATCAACTTTATCACATAATAAACCTATCGGAACCACTGTTATACGTATACAAAATGTTCATTCTAATCAAAGAGGCAGCATATTAACTACACCAACAAAAGATACACAATTAGCAACACAATTAGATGGTTTATTCGAAAAGTGAGTTGTAATATACATACATATACATACATTTTTTTATTGATTTGTAACAATGCACAATTTTATTTTCAATAAATAGTACAATCTTTACACTTTGTATTGTTTGGACAGAAATAACTTAGCTAAAATAATTCATGTTGAAAGTTTACAACAAAAAAAAGTAGTAAATTTAAAATGTTTTCTATCTATATAAAACTTGTTACCACACCTATACTACAATACAACACTAAAATTAGTAATCGATCGCTGGTAGTGATGTAATTAATTTACATGCAATCTTATTAACATGTTTATAATTAGAGAGATATGGAGATTAGTATTTTTGCACATTTTGAAATTATCAATCAATGATTGATTGATGACACACTAATCTCCATAACTCTAATTGAGAAATCGTAAAATGTGTTTACTAGTGACTAGCCTCGTGAGGAAATTCTTGGAGTTCTAGTGAGAAGACGTGACCAGTGGAGGAGTTCAACCCTATCGGGTGTAAGCGAATGGGTGAGGTTGCGCAAAATCCCTTGATCAATCAGATTTAGACAGTAACACCGTTAGATCCCGGCCCAGTGGTTCAGAGGTTCGGTGTTAGCTTTTATTTCAGTTATAGAATGATTATATTTTTGTTGGGAACGTTAGATCCCCAGAAATCACTTGGGAAACGGCCTAATTTTTTAACTTATTTCTGAAAGTTTAAATTTTTATGTTTTCGAGCCAAGAGACACTTCGCTGACCTACTGGTTACATTTCCCACTCGGAAAATCCTTGATTGTCATTGGTTGACAGATTTTTTTAGTACTCTATTTTGTACCTCTCACCAAGGGCGTTTCTATCATTGTATAAATAAGCTTGATTTGTGTGCTTAGCAAACTCAAATTTTCTGATTGCCTGTAGAAGAATACATTTTCTCTATGCCTTATCAAGACTTCTTGCTCTAATTAGCAGGGTCTGGGATTAGAATAGCCTATCATGTCACTGCATCATTAATCTTTGTTCCGTTTTAATCGAGTAAGGTGAACTCGTAATAATAGCATTCAAGCATATCAATAAGCGAGCATTTATTCTTTAATACTTATTATTTTTTGTAATCATGAATCCAACAAAATTATTGACTAATCAAATCGATTGACCATTATGTGATTGTTTACATTCTTTTTTTCTTCTTCTTTAAAACTTGTATTTCAGTATTAGTCATGTCGGTGGTGGTGGTGTTAGTCAAAATAAACGAACCATAGTTTCACCAGTAAGCTAATTGTTTTCTCCCCGCTTATTATTATTATTATTGTTATTATTATTATTATTATTACATTGTATGCTATGTTTATTGTTTTTTTCAAGAGTCAATTCAGTTTTAGGCTGTTTTCAGTGCATATTTGTCTGGTTAATTATTTATTTTACTTTAATTATTAATTACTTTGTTATCGCGGTGGTGTTTCGTTACCTGAGCTAGATGTTTTGGTTGTGGAGCTTTCATTGTTGTTCTTCTGAACAACATCATCAGCACATGCTGCAGATAGAAGTGAAGCATTAGAATTTCACCACGTTTGACAACCAACTTGTTCTGCTAACCTCGATCTTGATTGGTTGCTGTTGACCTTAAACCTGTTGTTGTTTGCATCTTTGTTTTGTGTGTATCTCTCTTTTGATCTGTTTCTTGATCCTATCCCACCTATGATTTTTCTGATTGGTTGATAAACTGGGTCAATGTCAATGAGTTTGTTGATTGCTGATTGACCTGAGTGCCAAGCCTCTAAAAATTCTCTAGTGTTCTTTGTCCTCCACCTATCCAGTATTTCCACATTGTTCCAATCGAATGTGTCTCCATAATTGTCGGTATGTATTGATATAAGCGAAGCGTTGTCGTGTCATTTGACTGCTAATTTGTGTTCAAGTAAACGAAGCTGAAGAGGCTGTCCACTTTGTCCTATGTAGTGTTTTTCACAATCTGAACAATTTATTTTGTAGATGATATTTGGTCCCTCTTTATTTGTCATTTGGTCTACATAGGATTAATTGAAGTGATTCCGTTGGTTTGTGTGCCACACCTATTTCAAATGGTTTCAGTAGTCGTGCTGTATGCACCGATGTGTCTTTTATGTATGGTAGAATGATCCGTTTATTGGTTCCTGTACTTGATTTCGCTTCTGTTGATGATTTCGGTTGACGTTTTTTTGATGAAGTTGCGTGGATAGCCGTTCTTTTGGAAGATAGTCACAAGGTGTTTTTCCTCGTTTTTTTAATGCCTCATATGCTGCTGCATTGTGTCTTCGCTCTCTTGAACAATGTTTGTAGGCAGTTGATTTTGTGGGTTCTTGGGTTGTTGCTATCATAGTTGAGAATTGTGTCTGTGTAAGCTGACTTCCAAAATACTTGAGTTTCCAGTTTTCCTATGTTAGTTCTGGTGATTAGAAAGTACATCCAGAAATGATAAACTGTTGTTTGATTCATTTTCTATCGTGAATTTTATGTTATCGGAGACGTTGTTGATCTGATTGTAGATGTTCTCCAGCTCGTTCCTTTTGATAATGACAAATGTGTCGTGTACATGGTGAACCCAAATTTTTGGCTTGATCACTGGTAAAATCGACGCTTCTACTTTCTGCATTGTGCTCCTCTAGTTCAGAGAACGAAACACCACTAGAATCATCCACCTGAGCTAAAAATTTTCTCCAACATCTCATTACCATTATCCGCTGACATACCAAATTCATATAAGTACTAACTCATTCAGTTTATTCCAAAAAGGTTTTCAATAAAAGAATGTGTAGAAAAGTTGTAATTAGTGAAAATTTTATCCTACTTGTCCTTGCTAATATCTATTGACCTCATTCTTATTAGTGAATAATGAAATTCAAGGACGGATTATGGATAAATTAACTTCTTCATACATTGATAAGAGTATACAGACAATTTAAGAAAAAAGGGTTTATTGAATAAGATGATAAACATTCTAAAACTCAAATTTCTATCATATATATCTTAGTATTCATAACTAGATAGAAAATAGGGATTAGCAATAGAGATACACCTACAATAAAGCTTATATTAAAACAACTAAAGTTATATTGTAAACTATAAGTGATTTGGTCAAATGTATACATGGCAATTTGGAGAACTACGAAAGGCATCATCCAGAAGATACAAGTGTTTATTAACAGTTGTCTACGCAAAATACTTCATATTTGTTGGTTAGACACCATCAGCAACAACGTACTGTGGGAGAGAACAAACCAGATTCAAGTGGAGGAGGAAATCAGGAAGAAGCGGTGGAAGTGGATAGGACACACACTACGAAAAGCACCCAACTGCGTCACAAGACAAGCCCTCACATGGAATCCTCAATGTCAAAAGAAAAGAGGAAGGCCAAGGAACACACTACGCCGAGAAATAGAGAAAGATATGAGAAGAATGAACAAACATTGGACAGGGCTGGAGAAGGAAGCTCAGGACAGAGTTGGTTGTCGAAAACTGGTGGTCGGCCTATGCTCTATTGGGGGTAACAGGCGTAAGTAAGTAATACATGGCAATGTTTCATAAAAATGAACAGATCGATCAACTCGCTCAAAGCTATCATTATTCACGTTGGCGTAAACACAAACACAATCGAAAGTAACCATCAGAGAGACAATTCTCTGACATAGTATAGTTGTTATAAATGTTAAATTCTCATATCAGTTTGATAATTAAATGTACACATTGCGGTTGCATAACATTCTGTAAACGAATCAGTTATCGATTTGTTTTTGTGAACTATGAAGACCAGTGTGCTGTTACCTTCTTGTAGTTTCGTTTTGCTTGCTACCGCTGGAGCTCTGGAACAAACTGCTGAATTTCTAAGTCATTTAGACATGATTATTTGTTCAGAATACCTATGTTCAGATCAGCGGCTCCACTGAGTTAACTACTCCTCGACTGCCACAACGGAATAGTAGACAGTCAGTTTGAGAAATAGGACCGATGAGGCCTTTCGGTCTGGTCGATTTCCAAATAAAGACCTCTGTAAAACAATTAGCCAACGGACTTTCATTCTTTATAAAGAATGGTGATTCCATTAGGCTTTTCGATAACATTATGACACCTGCTAAGCCAAAAAATCTTACTCTGTCAAAATCGGCTAATTGGAAAGCAACAGTTTTGTTTATCATCAAAGGATTTCTGATTGCTTTAGTCCACAGCATATTCATTAGCTCAGATATAACATGCAACCTTGCTGTACTGCAACTGAACATAATTGTAGAAGTACTGATAACGTTTATTGTTTTTAATTTGTCTTGACAGTAGATTGATTGAAAGTATAATACGTTTCTTTTAATTTCTTGCGATTAAGCAATAGGAATTTGTTCTTTTGTCGTTCATTTTAACATATAAACCAAGGGAATAATCATACTGAATTTCATAAAATGTGGTGTTCATGTCTTGATCGCACCATTAACATACTTATTCAAAACATTTCGTCAAAAATTCCAGATTTTGAGTTAGTAGAAAGTTTAGAAAAATTTGCTTTAAGCCTTTAGAACAAAACTGTTTCCTATCGTGGTTGTTTTGCACTCAGAAGACAAATTTATTGAATCCAAGAAATATATATATGGTAGGGGTACTTGATATAGATGTGATATACGCCATATTAATTGTTTCCTTTGAATTACAACTGGCTGATAAACTGACAGTGAATATGACATACTGGCAGATATCAGAGCTATGATTTAATACATCATTGTCGATGAAGCTGCTCGATAATTTATTCTGGTCATTAATTTTCTCACAGGTTACATGGAACACGATTTTATTGCATTATCTGTTTTAAAATGACTTCATACATTGTACGACACCACGACCTCTTATAACGTAGAATATATGTCCATGAATTTGTACCGCGTCTGTTTCATCCCTGTTCGATAATGTAAGAGTTATTATGCATTTTCGTACCTTCTTCTATCCACTTGAATGATAAGTGCTGGATAGAAAAGCATGATTTTCACAGAAGATTTTATTTTTCTTGTTTAACGTTGTCGTAGACATCCTCTTAGAGTTAACATGAGATCGTCAGATTTTTCAGGAGTTGACCTTCGACCAGGAAAATCGCTTACTGACCTAGAATATGCTAATGACATACTTCTATTGAGTGAAGACGCTGACAAAATGCAGAGTCTTCTGATTACCCTAAGCAACAATGCTGTCGTTAGGAAACGAGTACTAGGTAAGGATGGCAGATCAATAGATGAAGTAGTGAAACTTCATCAGTTGAGGTGGTTGGGACATGTGTTACAAACGCCCAACCACCGACTGCCTCGTCGAGCTATATTTTGTGGTGTAGTAGTAGGTTGGAAGAAAGTTAGGGGCGGCCAGACCAAAACATGGCAGAAATCCATGAAGTCACTGACAAGTGGACTGAGTCATGTTGGTAGATGTAGGCTACCTGGTTGGGGTCCGCGAGACGAAAGTCACCAATGGTTAGAGACCTTGAATGACATGGCTCAAACTCGTTTGCGATGGCGCAAGTGCATCCGTTCATTGAGCTCTCTCAAATCCTAATCTTCTGGATTCGTTAGCACCTCTAGTTTTGTCTTTCCAACCTTATCTCACTGAATTATACTTCTTAAATTATATCTACAAACCCTAGTCTTCTTCATTACCATTAATACCCCTACTATCTTTATCACTATGGGATTTGATTTGACATTTGCATCTCTGTGCTAATAATGTGGTATGGCAACCTGAACTTATGTACATGCGTACGAAGTTCTACGTTGCAACTGAACGACTGAAGATTTTATTTCAATTTCTAACTTTCGCATGATTTACCTCTCATCAGTCATGTTGAAATACACTGCATTGATGAGTTCATATAAGATAAAAATATAGTGAAGTTGAGATAATTCAAATAATACTACTTATAAATGTAGGAATCATTCACTAAAAGAACAGCAAAGAAATACTTCAAAACACTAGATATTGCGTTTTTTTATCAAACAATCGAAAAAAGGAATGGTTGTCCTCACAAGCATTCTTCCTTACGACAAAGTGAAGCTAATACTAATGATTTTTAATTCTCTGATCGTAAACTGATCATTTAGGATCAAAAAATGTCGAACTATTTCGACATTTTCATTCAGAGTTTTGGAGGTTTGTGCTTTTACACATTTGAAATCATCAGTCAATCATTGTTAGACCACCATTAGAAACCTTAAAGTACTGGAAGGCCGTTTCGTCCTGGTATGTAACTCATCAGCAGTGCGTATCCATGACTCCTGCACCTCGAAGGATTCGAACTCGGGACTTTCGGTATTGTGCGCAAACGCCTAACCATCGGACCACTGGGCCGCCATCCAACGGTGTTAATGTTTAACTCTAGTTGATCTAGGGATTTTGTGCAACCTCACGCATTTGTCTTTGGTAGTTACTGCCTACACCCGACAGGGTTGAACTCCATTGGTCACGTCTTCTCAACTAGAACTGTGAGAATTTCCTCACGAAGATAGTCACTAGTGAGCACTGTCACGATATTTTCGGGCAGAGTTGGTGGTCTAACATTGATTGACTGATGATTTCAAATGTGTAAAAACTATTTCTAATTATTGCATTTCATTCAATGCAAACTTTATTGAATTGGATTAATTCATTGCGAGAATTAATAAAATGACAGAGCACCCTCACAGATATTTGAGTTTATATACAGTTAATTTGGCTAAGCGCTTTTATTACTTTACTTAACAAACAGTGTCATTAGAACAGAACAGAATAGAGCTTGTCAGTACCAGTGTACTTTTATAATTGTTATGATTGTATGAGTATGATATGCTTGAGCATTTGTTACAGCCTACTCACATGCATTCGTTCTACTAGTTTTAATGTTACATGCTTAACTAATTCGGTGACTCATTTATTTTCCTACATATCAGTATATTTTAGTTTTGTGCAGTCGCTCATGGGCGCTCACATATCATTTCGTTTTCGCTTCGAATGCCAGTGGTTACGTGGTCGGTGTCAGTCAGTCAGTCAGATGCAACGTAGAACTTCGTACGTGAGTACATCAGTTCATGTTGCCATACCACATTACCACAGAGATATAATTGTCAATTCAAATCCAATAGTAGTAGAGGTAGTAAGGGTATTACAAGTAATCGGAGAGGTTAGGATTAGAAGATATTATTCACGAAGTATGATTCAATGAGATAAGTTTAGAAAGTAAAAGCTAGAGGTGTTGAAGAACCCAGAAGATTAGGATTTGAGAGAACACAAAGAATAAATGCACCGGCGCCATTGCGAACGATTTTGAGCCATGTCATTCAGAGTCTCTAACCATCGATTATTATCATCTCGCGGACCCCAACCAGGTAGTCGACAACTACCGACATGGCTAAGTCCACTAGTCAATGACTTCATGGATTTCTGCCATGTTTTGGTTTGGCCGCCCCTAGATTTCTTCTAACCTACTCCTACACTACAAAACAAAGCTCGTCGAGGCTGACGGTGGTTCGGCATACGAACTGAATTTGGTAACCGCTGAAAGCTGCTTCAATCTTTGGTCGAAAACCAGTAACTTACGAATATCTTCTACTCTCGCTGGCCATGTTTCACAGCCATAAAGTAAGGCGGAGCGAACAACTGTGCAGTACACTCGTCCTTTAGTCAGCAAACAGATATCTCGCCTACGTCATAAGTGACGCAGGTTGGCAAAAGCCAAGCGAACCTTCTGTATCCGTGCTGAGATTTCGTCAGTCAGTTGATGCGCTAATCAAATTCCTAATTGAAATAAGGAATCCAGTGCAGTTATTATCGACACTAAACCTTAATCGTTTACTTCAAAAACAGATGGAAAACTTTGAAAGTTAAAGAGATCATCAGATGTTTATTTCTTATTAAGGATTCTAATCTGCAAGAGATCCTTACTTTACTTAAGAGATTTAACCTTGAAATCATGAATGAATCATTAACAGATCACCATTAAAGACATGAAAACACTGAAAGACGGCATTTTATTCTTAACATGAGACTCATCAGCAGTGTACATCCACGACTCCTGCCTATTCGCAGGATCAGAACCCAGGACCCCGCGGGGCTAGTCATTGATGAGGATATTTTTCGATTTCTCATTAGAGTATTACGGAGATGGTAGTTTTACTCAGCAATCAGGAATGAATCATCGTTATTAACTACCGAAGACAAAAAGTGCGGTCGTGCAAAATTCTTAGATCATTCATAGTTGAACATTAACACCGTTG
This sequence comes from Schistosoma turkestanicum, assembly GCA_944470395.2. Taxonomy (NCBI): domain Eukaryota; kingdom Metazoa; phylum Platyhelminthes; class Trematoda; order Strigeidida; family Schistosomatidae; genus Schistosoma; species Schistosoma turkestanicum. Next base: position 77,490,855 of record OX103979.1, on the reverse strand, counting down.
GATCCAGAGTTTAGGTGTTCGCGCTCAATATTGAACATCATGAGTTTGAATCCTGCAAGTAGCAAGAGTCATAGATGCACACTACTGATGAGTCCCATACTAGGACGAAACGGCCATCTTTCAGTGCTCCCAGGTATCTAACACGGTGGTCTAACAATGATTCATTCATGATTTCAAAATGAAACTGCCATCTCCATAATACTGCAATGCAAAATTTAAAAATTATTTAAGCCAATGACTTAGAACTACCTAGTACATAGTTGTAACATTGAAATAAACTGACAATATAATCCACATTTTTATGCCTATTCTATTCGACCTCTTCAAATTACAGTCAGAAAATACAACAGATAATACTACCAATAATAATATTAAAACTGCAACTTACAAATTAACCGATCAAGATCGACCATCCATTTGTCCACAAAGCGAAAATGCAATCATTTTCAATACACGATTATCAAAAGTTTTATTAATGCTTCGATTAAATCAAACTACTGGACGATTTGAATGTTGTATTCAACAAATTAATATGATTGATATGCAGATAAGTAGAATACCAAGGCGAAGTAAGTTCTTAGTGAATAATTTATCATAAGATGAGTTTATTTTCTGTTTAAAGTGATCAAATTTTTTGGTAACTTGAAATTAGAACAACCCATATAAGCGAACAAGAGTGTTGTTTTCGATTAGATCGTCATCAGGCTGTATACTCTCTGATATACATGAATATTTATATGAAAATGTTAAACCAATCAAGGCAATTTGAGTGATAATCACAATGAAATGAAATAGAGATTACATCACTACATATAATAGGCAAAAGTCCAAGTGGATAGTAGGAAGACAAGTTTACTGATAGTAGTAAGAAAATTATAAAATATGATAACTAAAGTTTTATCAATAGTGGGTCAAAGGGGGATGAATAGACTTCAAATAATCATCACAAAACATCAAAACAATTACGTAATAAGCAAATGTGTAAAAATAAAAAATCAAAATAAGATAAAAAATGTAATGTCAATCGTTAGTTACGTCATATCCGGCCACAGAAGAGATAGGGGTGTCACGAATTTCTTCTAAACACATAAACTGGGGTTGAATGTACGTATTCCTATGGCTTCTGCTAAGTGTAGGAGACAGGATCGAAGTCCGTTGGGAAATGATTTAGGTATACGATAGATTACCCGAAAAGATCTAGACTTATCTACAATATGACCACTATTGACCAGGGGTGCCAAGATCAAACTGCGTATTATTTTTGACTGACCCTTCTTAAACCATGCTGAGAGATGTTCACTCATTCGTTGGTTAAATTGCCTGGAAGTAGGCCCGATAAAGCTATCTCGACAGGAGCAGCTGAATTTGTAAATGCACATAGAGGAGGCCAACTCAGGTAACTTATCCTTCGTTTGGGTAGACATCGCTGGTCGACTTGAGAAGGTAAACGCAAGTTTGGCTGCATTGAATGTTCTACTAATTGCTCTCATTAATTTGTCCTGCAGAGTATCGCAGGCTGTTATCATATTTTATAATTTTCTTACTACTATCAGTACGCTTGTCTCCCTAATATCCACTTGAACTTTTGCCTATTATATGTAGTGATGTAATCTCTATTTCATTTCATTGTGATTATCACTCAAAAACAACACTATTGTTCGCTTATATGTGTTGTTCTAATTTTCACAATGGGAATCTTTAAAACTTGAAATTAAACTTTTATAAACAATCAGATTTACATATCAAACTAATTCGATTACTTGGCATAAAAATTATGATTACTACGCTTTAGGAGGCAGTCCATAGGAATACTTCAAACTAGATTTTTTACATGCTCGTCAACCGCAATGCTTGAATGCTATGACGAGTTCACCTTACTCGGTAACGAAAGCAAAGAGCAATGATTCAGTAACACGATAGGTTATTCTAATCCGTTTTCCCAGGCCTTGCTAACAAAAGTAAGAAGACTTGATAAAAAGTAGAGAATGTATTCTACTGGCACCCAGAAAATACGACATTGCTAAGCACACAAACCAAGCTTTTTTAAACAATGATAGAAACGCCTTTTTGGAAGAGCCACAAAACAGCGCACTAAAAAAGTCTGTCAACCAATGACAGTGAAGGATTTCTCTTGGCGCGAAAGCGTGGAAATTCGAAATTTCAGAAATAAATTACAACATTTAGGCCATTTACAAGTGAGTTCTGGGGATCTAACGTCCACAGCAATTTTATTTTAATTATGACTGATGTCCAGTAAAGTTTGCACATAATCGTATACCATGAAGTAATCGAAAATAGGTTACTTAATGTTTTGCCGATTACCTCTAAAAACTGAATGTCAAATATAGTGTACATCACTTAAAGTCACCTAGACAAGTGACTATATGGAAACTTATTTGATTAATAAGTGAGGATGAATGTTCAGATAAGTTATTATTAATATAAATACAATTATTTTTTACATAACTTGTATTGACCCCGGTATCTGATTCCGATTTGGCAAGAAGCATCTGTTTCTTCTCCATGTATGACTCGTCAACTTTTGTCCTATATGACACATGTATTTATTAATGTTAGGGCCGATCACCAAAACGTTGTTCTTACCCGACATTTTCTAATAAAGCTTTTATTTCAAAAGAGAGAAAAACTAAGTATGGTACAACTTCTGTGTATGTATAGTATATACGTGACCTTAGAAAACGTTTAAGGAATTAACTTATTTAAAGGATTAAGCAACCAATGAGAACGAAAAAAATACTCAAGGTCATCACAGTGAGCATGAGATTTGAATTCTTTAATGACACGTAAACATGAATATTCGAACAGTCAAACCAGAACATACATAATTCGATATTTTCTAGAAAAGACTGAAAAATAATGTTTTTATCTTTAATTACATTGAATCATGAAATTTAGGCTGAAAGACAAAATCAAATCAAATCCTTCTACATAGTAGTAGTAGTAGTGGTAGTAGTAGTAGTAGTAGTAGTAGTAGTAGTAGTAGTAGTAGTAGTAGTAGTAGTAGTAGTAGTGGTAGTAGTAGTGGTAGTAGTAGTAGTAGTAGTAGTAGTAGTAGTAGTAGTAGTAGTAGTAGTAGTGGTAGTAGTAGTGGTAGTAGTAGTAGTAGTAGTAGTGGTAGTAGTAGTAGTAGTAGTAGTAGTAGTAGTAGTAGTAGTAGTAGTAGTGGTAGTAGTAGTGGTAGTAGTAGTAGTAGTAGTAGTAGTAGTAGTAGTAGTAGTGGTAGTAGTAGTAGTGGTAGTAGTAGTAGTAGTAGTAGTAGTAGTAGTGGTAGTAGTAGTGGTAGTGTAGTAGTAGTAGTAGTAGTAGTAGTAGTAGTAGTAGTAGTAGTAGTAGTAGTAGTAGTAGTAGTAGTAGTAGTAGTAGTAGTCGTAGTAGTAGTAGTAGTAGTAGTAGTAGTAGTGGTAGTAGTCGTAGTATTAGTAGTAGTAGTAGTAGTAGTAGTAGTAGTACTGTGAGTAGTAGTCGTAGTAGTAGTAGTAGTAGTAGTAGTAGTAGTAGTAGTAGTAGTGGTGGTAGTAGTAGTAGTATTAGTAGTAGTAGTAGTAGTAGTAGTAGTAGTAGTAGTCGTAGTAGTAGTAGTAGTAGTAGTAGTAGAAATGATAATTAAATAGACTATAATTTTAATTTTAAAGACATAATTTAACTTTCCTATAACTGAAATTATGAATGAATCATTTTTAGACCATCATCAAAAACATGGCAGCACTGGACGGCCATCTTGTCCTAGCACGGGACTCTTCAGCTGTGTGCATCTACGATACCTGCTCGCGTGAATCTAACCCAGGACCTTCGGTTTTGAGCGAAAACGCTCAACCCCTAAACTAGCGAGCCAGCATCCAAGGGTGTTAATGTCAAACTTTGATCAAGCTAAAATCTCGCACAGCCTCAGAATTAAACATGACGTCAAAAATTATTTCATTTATTGTTTAAAACCATCACATAACTAAGTAAGACTGAAATGACCCAATCAATTCATGACAGCCTATAATTTTGACATCCTCATTAATTAATATCTGTATAACCTTCATTAAGTTGAACAGTTTAATCAAATAAACCTCTAACCGCTATTCAAAGCTTCAACAGTATGCAAAATCCATAGTTCTTGTTAGTAGTGTATGTGTGAAAAGGAAATAATGTGATTCACTCATGTTCATGACTTAAAATACTTGTCTCCTTCTGTTTTTTTCAGGTATTTATGTGAAATTACTTATCAGAACAGAACAAGATGGTTTAATCAATAAAGCACAAAGTGCATATTATCCAAAACAATCAACTATACACTTGAATGAAACATTTGCATTTTATATTAAATCATATCAAATAGGTCAAATCACTGTAGAATTTTCATTATTACGAAGAAAACCATTCAATAAACGTACTATCATTGGGACATGCAAAATAGGTAAGTGATAGCGAACAAAATTAAAAAAAAAATAATATGACATGTAAGTTAAATTGATGAATGATATATGATTTAGATTACCGGGAGGACGATTATTTAGTTAAGTGTAGTATTGTGTTACACTTATTGTCACACTTCTCATTTGTCAGTGAGACAACTGAGTGTGTGTGAGAGAGGAGCAAGAAGCTTTTTATTGGCCTAACAAATAGAGAACTAGCAGAACACTCATCCTGGCAGATTTAAGTCACATTTCTCCTTGTAAAAAGGTGCCAAATTTTGAATAGTCTATTGCTCTTAGCATCTGGTCAATTTCTGAATGTACCATTCTGTTATTAACTGTCATATTTACACAAGTGCAAGTAGAATGATGCTTCAATTCGAGTAGGTACCCATTAGCTAACATTAAATAACTAATAACAGAGAATTATCATCTACACCAACCAGAAAGTACAAATTTTTGAGAACAACTGTTTATAACCTGGAATCATTCTCCGAACACCATCAGAATCAGTTAGTTCACTGTAATAGAAGGTAGACCAGGAGATTGAGAAAAGACTCTGGAAGTGATTAGAAGTTACATTGCAGAAAACAATGAATTACATCATACCGAACTATTTATCCTGAAGTTGAAAAGAAAATCAGAACTAACAATATTTAGTATCAAGAATCGGTGATGAACTTCAAAACTACGAGTACCAATCGTGAAGGTTTAAAAAGTAGAGCCAAGGATAAAGTTGGTTGATGGATGGCATATGCCCCAAAATCGAGAACAGGGCTCAAATGACTAATTCATTTTCAAATAATCTTACACAGTTCTAATGTTAAAATAATTATTTTTGGATGCCGGCCCCGTGGTCCGATGGTTAGGCGTTCGCGCACAATACCGAAGGTCCCGGGTTCGAGTCCTGTGAGGTGCAGGAGTCCTGGATGCGCACTGCTGTTGAGTCCCATACCTGGACGAAACGGCCGTCTTTCAGTGCTTCCAGGTTTCTAATGGTGGTCTAAAAATTGATTGATTGATGATTTCAAATGTGTAAAAACACAAACCTCGTAAAACTCTGCCCGAAAGTATTTTTATATTGATTGCTAACTTCTTTAGTGTATGCTGATGACTACTCTAACATCTGACATTTTAAAATTAATTTGTATGTTTGGCTTCTTATTTAGTTGAAATTTTAACGAAAACCACTTTTTAACTATTAATGACTCAAAAATCCTTTTCAATATTCAATTTGTATATGCATATTAAATGATGTTTGAAACATAATTGAAGTTTTAATTGTCCGCTTATATTTTTTTGTTTTAATTGAGTTAAGTGATTTTGCGCAATTTTGAATTTAAGACTTAACAATTCTAACAAACCATTCAATAGATTTTTCCTGTTAGACAGAGCTTTAGAGTGGTGATACATTTTGTATCTCTCATTGAATAGCTGTCAGATAAACATAACATTATTTTGAGATGGTGGAGAAAACTTGTAGCTCAGGTGGATGATTGTGGTGGTGTTTCGTTCTCTGAGCTGGTTGTTTTGGTTGTGGAGCTTCAGATAGAATTTCTATCTGAAGTTCATGCTGATGATGTTGTTCAGAAGAACAATAAAAGCTCCACAACCAAAACAACCAGCTCAGAGAACGAAACACAACCACCATAACATTATTTCAATAACATATGTATATATCTTATATCTATTATAAACAAATGAAATATTTGAAAGGCTACTGAATTCACAAGTTAAAAATAAGTTAGTCATCGTGTATGTAAACAAACTGATTTAGCTATTCTAAGCAAAACTATTAAGTGTTTGAATGTTAGTAGTATAAGAGATTGTGAGGAAAATTTGTAAAGCCTTCAACTGATTTTGTACAATACTATTCCTCTAGTCTTGTATAAACAGTGTTGGTCACTTAGAGATATGGTAAAAACTGAAAACTGAAATACAAGAGTACAACAAATCATGTACTTAGATTAAGAATTGTCAGAAGGCTTTGAATTGAAGGCTTATTAGCTTTGGACAATCATCACCAACAAAATCAAGGTTGATGGAGAAGCTTTGGAAGATGTAGAAACCTCTAGATAATACCTTGACAGCATCATTGATAAACAAGGTGGATTTGATGCCGATGTAAAGAACGGGATTGGTGAAACGAGGGCAGAATTTCCACAACTGAAGAACATGTAAAGTTCATAACAACTGCCTCTCAACCAACACCGAAGTCACAATTTTCAACATTTTGGCCATATGATATCGGCAACAAATCAATGTGGGAGAGAACAAACCGGTTTCCTTCAGCTGAGGGAGAACTTAGTGCTAGGATATTCATTCAATATCCTAAGAGAATTATTGGTCAACTCCAATTGGTTAATTCCTACTGGTCAGTTTTATGATCGTCCTAGATATCAATGTCACATACTCCAATGTTGTTTCTTATTGGCTGTCTTGACTATCAGTGTCACTTCAAATGTTGCTTCTTATTGATCGTCCTAACTGTCAATGTCACAGAATTCGATGCTGTTTCCTATTCGATCAAAATGTATAAATACGCATTATCTGTAAGGTTTTATGACCAGGACCAGGACTCGGTCTCGGATCTCTAGTCGGGTATCCTGATTCTCTTCTGGATTCGGACCTCGTACTTTCTGGATGCTTGTAGAATACGGGTTCTAGTTCATATCAAGTCTTCTTATTTTCACTCAATATGGGGATTGGGGTAATCGGATTCCAGTAGCATGTCGTGTCACCGGATCCTCGCTCTCGTTTTCCAACTAGGTATACTCGTAATAGTTCAAGTATATCAAGTTGACGTGTTTACATGCAGGCGTAACACTTAGGAAGAAGCGTTGGAGGTGGATAGGACTCACATTGAGGAAAACACCCAACCGCGTCACAAGACATGCCCTCACTTGGAATCCTCGAGGTCAAAGAAAGAGAAGTAGACCATAGAACACCGTGCACTGAGAATTCAAGGTACACATGAGAAGAATCATTAGCAATTGGGTTAAACTAGAAATGAAAATCCAGATCAGAGTAGATTGGAGAATGCTGGTCGACGGCATAGACTCCACCATTAAGAGTAAAACAAGCATAAGTTAGTAACTTATTAGCAAACATCCACTAATCACATATTTTAATTGTATTAGACAAATTGAATAGACATAAACATTTAATATGAAATTATTCACACTTTGATCGATTTCAAATTTCACTTATCGTGCGTGCACAATGTTTACATTAATTAATATATATTCTTATCATCATCAAGTAAGTTTATCTTAATCAACAATTAAACACTATGTATTAATAAATATGATGATAAGCCGTTTTAGTTTATCAGTTAGTTATTCGATTGTTCCAAATTATTGAACTTCTGATTTTATATTGACTATATGTGTTTTATATGTTTTAATCGTTGATTGATATGTGAATTTATATTTAGGCAAATATAATACAAGTATTCATGAATTGGAACATTGGGAACGTGTATTAACTGTGAAAGATCAAATGATATCACAATGGCATAAATTCTATCCAATAGCAATTACACCAACGGAAATGACTTTTAAATCTAGAGAAGATAAAAACAATCAATCGTCAAAGGAGGAACAACAACAGCAATAACATTAAATTCATTTTATTTTGACGAATAATTTATATGGTTTTCTTTTTATTGATAGCGTATATTTCTGTTGAATAATACCGAAAATGCACATACAGTGTTGTTTAATTAAGAAATAAAATGTTTTTTAAATTAGAGTTATGGAGATTAATGTTTTTACACATTTTAAATCATCAATCAATCATTGTTAGACCATCATTAGAAACCAGCAAGCACTGGATGGCCGTTTCGTCATGGTTTGGGATTCATCAGTGGCAGTGCGCATCCACGACTCCTGCCACTCGCAGGATTTGAACCCGGGACCTTCGGTATTGTGCGCAAACGCCTAACCGTTGGATCACTGGGCCGACATTCAGCGGTGTTAATGTCTAACTCTGATTGATCTATTGATTTTGCGCGACCTCACACATTTGTCTTCGGTTGTTGCTGCCTATACCCGAAAAGATTGAACTCTATTGGTCACGTCTTCTCACTAGAACTCCGAGAATTTCCTCACGAAGCTAGTCACTAGCGAGCACAGGTAATTTGCATTACGGGGTTGTGAAGATTGTTAAGTTACACATTTTTCGAAACCATGAATCGATCAATGTTAGACCACCATTAAAAACTTGGAAGCACTGGAAGGCCGTTTCGTCATGGTATGGGACTCTTCAGCAGTGCGCATCCACGACTCCTGCACCACGCAGGATTCGGAACCAAGACCTTCGGTATTGTGCGCGAACGCCTAACTATCGGACCACTGAGTCGGTATCTAACGGTGTTAATGTCTAACATCGCTCAATTCACGAAGTTGCGCAACCTCATACACAGTCTTCGGTAGACACTGCCTACACCCGAACAGGTTGAACTTCACTGGTCACATCTTCCCACTAGAACTCGGAGAAGATTCCTTACGAAGCTAGTCACTAGTGAGCACAGGTAATCTGAATTATGGGGTTGTGAAGATTGTTAAGTTACACATTTTTTGAAACCATGAATGCGCACTGCTGATGAGTCCCATACTAGGACGAAACGGCCGTCCAGTGCTCTCAGGTTTCTAATGGTGGTCTAACATTGATCGATTCAAGGTTTCAAAAAATGTGTAACATATGAAATCATCAAATATAAGATGGAAAAAAAATATTCAATGATCAATGTATCTGCTTGAAAGTTTTTTGTTCAAAATTCAATTTATTCTTAAACACGAAAACCGAAGCATACATGTTCATGTAATTGATTTTTAACAAACTGACTATAATGTGATATCAATTGATCTATCATGTAGATATGATATGAGTGATTGGTTTTTTGTTATTGGTGTAGATCGAATGTGAAATGATTTGAATTGTTTGACTTTTTCTCTTGATAGATTACGCAATTACTGAAACTTGAAAAACTAGTTACTGCAAAAAATCTTATTATTTAATTGAACTTTTGTGAATTTTCAAGTAGGAATAAGCATATAACACTGAACAGAGTGTATATTTTAGAATTACACAGTAGATAATTGTATCATTGTCATGATGTAAATACATTTGAACCAACAGTTATTTTCATTGTCGAGATCTATAGTTATAAGTTCATTATTATTGTGTTATTGTTGCTGAAGTACTTACTTATTTATACCTGTTGCTTTCAAATGGGGGATTGGACACCGACCAGCATTCTCCAACCTACCTTATACTGGGTGTTCCTTTTTAGTTATGTCCAATCGTTGTTCATTATTCTCATGTATGTCTCCATTTCTCAGCTTAATGTGTTCTTTAATCTTCCTCTTCTCCTTTGGCCCTGAGGATTGCAAGTGAGGGATTGTCTTGTGACGCACTTTTGTGCTTTCCCCTATGTGTGTTCTATCCACTTCCAGCTCTTCTTTCTCTGGAATTCGGTTTGTTCTCTCCCACAGTAGGTTGGTGTTGATAGTGTCTGGCCAATGGACGCAAAGCATTTTGCGTAGAGTTTCCAAAATAAGACACAAATTAATCAATTGGACGTTCATGTTTGTTAAGTATAAAACTTCAAGACTGTATCATTTGTAACTTACAAAGATCATTTATTAAACATCAGAAAGATTTAAATAAAGGATGTCAAATAGTTATCAATATAATATTATATAGTACAATAAAACATGTGAATAAAATGCATAGTAAGAGAAATTTTGTCTCGACAATGGTTAGAATAATAAGTTTGTGTGAATATACTACATGGTACGCGAACAGTGTAGTCAAAGATGTCAGATTATTACTGTCGATATGTACAGATGACACACTAATTGTGTTTGATGAAAGTATCAACAAAAACAAGAACTGTTGAACAGTTTTGATAACGTTCACCGAGCTGTGAAATTCACCAGAGCTAAGGAGGATGATGATACTGTAGCTTTCCTTGATGTCCCGGTTTCTAGAAGGATAGAAGATTCCATGAGAAGAATACATAGACAAGTCAGTATAGCCACTTCCTCAATAAGAAATACGCTTGGTTAAATATTTTCAAGCCATAGAATCAAACTATTATATTTTGACGATTGTGTGGATAGCGAAATAGAGGATCAGGATTAATTGTAAACATTGAATATGAATGTCAGTTAATCGTTCGTTAACACTCTTTATACGTGTCATTTTTTAATATTTACCGATAAATGACCTTTTAAATCATGAAACGATCAATGTTAGTCCCCCATTACAAACCTAAAAGCCATTTCGTCCTGATATGGCATTCATCAGTAGTGCGCATCCACAACTCCCGCTACCCGCAAGAATCGAATTCAAGACCCTCGGTCTTGTACACGAACGCATAGCATCTGGACTATTTAACCGGAAGAAACGGTCGTCTAGTGCCTCCAGGGTTTTGATGGTGGTCTATTACTGATCGATTCATGATGTTTAAAGTAACGCAACAGTCTACACCAATCTATGGAGACGTACCCATTGGAGTTCAACCCTGTCGGGTGTAGGCAGTAACTACCAAAGACAAATGTGTGAGGTTGCGCAAAATCCCTAGATCTGTCAGAGTTAGACATTAACACCTTTGAATGACGGCCAACTGGTCCGACGGTTAGTCGTTCGCGCACAATACCGAAGGTTGTGGTTCCGAATCCTGTGAGGTGCAGGAGCCGTGGATGCGCACTGCTTATGAGTCTCATACCATAACGAAACGGCTGTCCAGTGCTTCCAGCTTTCCAATGGTGGTCTAACAATGATTGATTGATGATCTCAAATTGTAAAAACACAAACCTCCGAAACTCTGCCCGAAAATAATAAGTGATTGTAAACTGAGAAATTCGCCATAACTTCGCATAATTTATATTCTCCACTGCAATTAAACATATACATTGGGACCAACTCGAGAATATTGTTGTTAGTAGTAATATTAGTAGTATTTTTGTGTGAAATTAACAAGAGAAAAAGTGGCCTATCCTAATAATGTGGTTGGTTGTCTGACAGGTCAAATATGATGTGATAAGTTAGTTTGTAATACTACACTGTTTCAATTAACATTTTGTGTTTATATTATTTCGTTTTGTACATAAACTATTGACCACTAACTAAGTTATGATTTATTTATCAACAAGTTACAGGATATTGATAGTTTATTTGTGTATATTAATTCAAAAATGACTGATTGACAGTAATTTTTCATATAAGCTGAAAGGTTGATGAACATTTTTCATGTAAAAAAACTTCATGTTTCTCATTTTGACTTCTTATAAAGAAACGGATATCTTACAGAACCAGAGATCTCTCTCAGTCGCTGATATGAAGTCAGTGGCACCTGAAATACTGTTAGCGATTCGAATAGTTGGGAGTGTTGATCAGTTCATTTATCTTGGGAGTCTTATATCAGTGCTGATGGCCTGATGACTGACGAAATCTTAGCACGGATAAAGAATGCTCGACTTATGAAGTAGGCGAGATATCCGTCTACCGACCGTAGGACGAGTCTACTGAGCAGCAGTTCGCTCCGTCCTAATATATAAGTGTGAAATAAGGCCAGTAAGAGTAGAGGATATTCCTAGGTTACTGGTTTTCGATCATAGTTTTCTTCGAAGCATTAATCCTATATCCTGGAACCACCAAGTAAGCAATCCTGTTGATAGGAAAATGATATAAGTTAAGGAAGACAGATCAATCGATGAAGTACTGAATATTCATCATTTGAGGTGAATGGTAAGTATGTTGCGAATATCTCACACCGACTGCCTTGAAGGGAAATGTTTTTTTATGTAGGGGTAAGTTAGGAAGAGAGCTAGGGTCAGCTAGACCAAAACATGGCACAAATCCGAGAAGTGTTCTACAAGTGGACTGAGCCATGTTAGTAGGCTTGTGCCACTAGGTTGGGATCTGAAAAACAATAGTAACCGATGCTTAGAGACTTTGAATGACATGGCTTAAAATCGTTTGTAATGGCGCAGATGCATTCATTCTTTGTGTTCTCTCAAACTGTAATCTACTGCCTCTACCACTATGGGATTTGAATTGACAATTCAATCTCTGAGTGTGTTAATGTGGTATGGCAACTCGAACTGATGTACATGCGTATGAAGTTTCTCTTCCTGTAGACATTTCACACTTAAACTGTTTTTGTCAAATGCGACTGGTTGAAATAATATCTATCCCCATCAGTTCATTATAAAACAGCTTGGCACTAGTATAAGGAAAAACGTATCACAGTAATATTTTGCTGCGGTTATAGTGTTTCTTCTCCTCGTTTCTTTCTCTAGTTTTAGATGACTAAAAATATGCAGTTATGGCGCTGAAAGTAGTCATACATCCTAATCCCCCAGCTGTTGCTTTTTTTTCTTACGCCTGTTATTTCCGATGGAGCTTAGGGCGCCGACCAGCATTCTCCAACCTACTCTGTCTTGAACCTTTCTTTCTAGTTCAGTCCAATCGCTGTTCATTCTTCGCAGTTCTGTCTCCATTTCTCGGAGTAGTGCATTCCTTTGCATTCCTCTTTTCCTCTGATCTACCGGATTCCAAGTGAGAGCTTGTCTCGAGACGCAGTTGAATTTTTTCCTCAATGTGTGAACTTTTCACTTTCAACGCTTCTTCCTAATTTCTTCTTCCGCTGAAATTCGGTTTGTTCTCTCCCCACAGAAAGTTATTGCTGATGCTGACTGGCCAAGAGATCCGAAGTATTTTGCGTAGGCAACTGTTAATAAACACTTGTATCTCCTGGACTATGACATACGTAGTTCTCCAAGTTTCCGCCTCATATAATAGAGCTGTCTTGACATCTTATACTGAAAATTCTGAATTTCATGTTAATTGATAGTTACTTTACATTGTGATAATCCTTGTGGACAAATACTTCCTCCCCTCAAATTTAATTTCTCAAACAGCATCAATTCAAACAATCAAATCTACCCTTTACAATGTAACATGAATTCATGTATCAACCTGATCATATCTGTAAATTGGTAATCATTTCAGATTATATATATAGTTTTATTTGTTCATTCAATATCATCAATGTGTCTATCAGACATTTTTAACTGTAGAGTGAAATCAAGTCATAAGCGTTTTTAAAACAACTAAGTCATATAATATAAATCGATTCAGGGTTTTTCAAATAATTATTGATTAGTTATTTTTCCATTCAAACAAACTACTTAGTGTTTTCGGTAGTTCAATATTCACCTGCTATTAGTATTATTACTCATAGTTTTAAATAGCTTAGTCAAGTAGATAGAAAAAATTTCATTTTACAATAAAATGTCTACTTTAAATTATTTGTTCCCACTAGTTTGTCAGTTCAAACAACAACTTAACGACATTGTTGAATATTTTTACACATTTGAAATCACCAATCAATTATTGTTAGACCACAATTAGAAACCCGGAAGCACTGAAAGACGACCGTTTTGTCATGGTATGGGGCTCGTCAGTGGCAGTGCGCATCCACTACTCCTGCACCTCGAAGGATTCGAACCCATGACCTTCGTTATTGTGCGCGAACGCCTAACCACCGTTGGATGCAGCTCCAGTGGTCCAACGTTTAGGCGTCCGTGCACAATACCGAAGGTCCCGGGTTCGAATCCTGCGAGGTGCAGAGGTCGTGGATGCGCACTACCAATGATGAGTCCCATACCATGACGAAACGGTCGTCCAGTGCTTCCAGGTTTCTAATGGTGGTCTAACAATTGTTGATTGATGATTTCAAATGTGTAAAAACACAAACCTCCAAAACCTCTGCCCGAAAATATCGTTGAATGTTATAAATTTTACAGATAAAGTAATATGATCCAGTCTACGTCAACGAAGTACTGATTAATTCATGACCAAACTTGCACCAACAACTACGGACAATTTCCACATGTATAAGTGGTACGTGAATGATGAATAGGATTCGAAGGACGTTTAATTAGTGCCGTGCAGCAAAAGATTTTACATTAGAAGTTGAAAACAAACGAGATGTTTACTTTCTTAATATTGAAATGACAAAAAAAGCTGTCTGGAACTCTAAGGCGATCTGTTTAACGGATACTCTTCTAGAATGGACAGCTATCAAGATTTTACAGCTAGGTCCTTGTTGGCCAAAATAGAGAGAGAAATATGATTATATCGCTCGCTATGCGAATACAGATCAAAAGACCAAAATTCAAAATACCAATACAAATGAATTAAGCGATTGAGATAATGTCAGTTAGGCAAGTGATAAATACATTCCTTTAATGGACTTGTATGTTACTTAGTTTGAGAACGTCTAAATTCTAGTAGTTTACAGTTTCAGTATGCATTAAGTTCGAGTTCTGAACACATATAATTGTGTTATCATTAGATTAGATGTTTTGTTAAGATCCTACTACAAAAACGAATCAGTTAGAAAGTCAAGAAGAAACTATGAGCCAATTCACAAAAAACACACAAACTGTTTGTCTTATGAACAAAGTTCGTATTGTTTTGAATTATTAGAAAGTTTAGTCCCTCACTCCTAACCTGTTAGGTAATTTACAGCATTTTGTTAAATATTTCAATGACAATGTTGGAACTGATTAGGTTGTTTGAAATGAAGAGTTAAATCATTTAAATTTGAGTGCGTAGTAAAACAAAGTGATAATGTGCTGTGAGCTACTTATAAGTAGTATATGCGTGAGTGTCAACGTAATGTCTGGCAGCAGAAGATCGGGGAAGATCAAGAAAGGAGGAAGAGTCAGAACACAATGGAATTTGTATGAAACGCATGAATAGTGACACTGGATTGATGTTTTTTTGCAACAGGAACAGTCCAGTTCGATATGATGAACTGATATTTTGCAAATGAACGATTTACGATATGGTTTTCCTATTTTACTGAGTAACTCTGTAATTTTCGTTAAATACAATTCGGTTGTCCTCACCTGTGTTCTCGTTCACTACAATAATAGGACAGTAATCCATAGAATATTGAACACTTAATATATATATAAACAGATTAACAAATATCATCATTATCACAATGATCAGATTTACCGATCTGAATCATTGTAAATTGTGAAAGTAATCAGAAACTGAATACAGTTTAATTTCAAAACAAAATTAAACATGAACCAATATGCTACTTATTTGTTTAACCACCTACATCTTGGCAAACAGTTTTTTTATTGAAATTAAAAATAAAGAATGATGATTAGGCGTAGAAAAGGAGATAATCGTCTGCTAACCGAAAGGTGAGTGTACTGCACAGCAGTTCGCTACATCCTAATATATGTGTGTGAAAAATGGTCAACAAGAGTGGAGGATATGCGTCGATTACTGTTTTTTGATCATAGTTGTCCTGCAACCTTTGCTCGTATATCGTGGAACCACCGAATAAGCAACGCTGGTGTTAAGAAAATGATACTAGGTAAGAATGACAGATCAATAGATGAAAAGTACTGAATGTTCATCAGTTTAAGATGAATGGGACGTGTGTTACGAATGCCTAACCACCGACTGCTATGACAAGTAATGTTTTGTGATGAAGGGGTAAGTTGGGAAGGGACCTGGAGGCGGTCAAACCAAAACATGGCACAAATCCATGAAGTCGTCGACAAGTGGAATGAGGTGTAGACAAACAGATTGGAGTCAGCGAGACGATAGTAACCGATGGTTAGATAATTCGGATGGCACAGATGCATTCATTGATTGTGTCCTCTCAAATTCTAGTCTTTCGAATTCCTCGTCACCTTTATTTTCTTTTCAAATGAGTTCTACTAGGATATACCTCTCGTTTGAAATGATAATTCGATCTCTGGGTGTGGTAATGTAGTATGGCAACTTGAACTGATGTACGTACGCATGAAGTTCTACGTGGTAGTTGTCTGTCTGGAGAAAAAGTTTCTTTTCAATGATATCATTTAACTGAGTTATAAAATTGTATTCATGGAAATTTAGTACTGATTTACAGTCCATTGCAATTTACAAAAATACATCGCATCGTTAGGTATTTTGAAATTTCAAATGTCACTTAAAAATTACATCACAACCTACTGGTTAAAGAAAAAGTAATCAGGTGAAGTCAAATGTGTGATAAGATAATTGTTCATTTCATGAAAAAAGGTGAGAGAGAAATAAAAAATTAAAAACACGGTAATAATAAGTGGTATAAAATCAAACAATTTTTTTACCGAAATAATGACAACTGGTCAACGGATAATCAAATCTGAGGAACATTGAACAAAGGCATAGACAAAAAATCCTAATACTGATACTTTGCATTCTGATACGTCATTAAAAAACTATAAATTATTGATTTTCGCTCCCCATCAACTCAAAAGTTTCACAAATCAGAAGATCAGTCAGTTAAATCGTAGAATTTCGTACATACGTACGTACATCGTTTCAGATTGTCATGCCACATTAGCACAGAGACGCGATTGTCAATTAAAATCCCATAGTATGGGAGGTATTAGCGGTAATCTAAAAGATTAATGAGTAAAGATATCATTCGACAAGTAAATTCCCAATGGAATAGAATAAAAAAAAATACGTAGATGAGGAATTCAGAAGATTAGGATTTAAGAGAACATAAAGAATAAATGCACCTGCGCCATCGCAAACAAGTTTGAGCCATGCCATTCAAAGTTTCTAACCATCGATAACTCTCATCTCACCAACCCAAACCAAGTAGTCTAGACTTACCAGCATAACTTAGTCCACTTGTCCGTGACTTCGTTGATTTCTGCCATATGTTGGTTTGGTCGCCCCTAGCTTTCTTCCAACATATTCGTACACCACAAAACATTGCTTGTCGAAGCAGTCGGTGGGTAGGCATACGCAACACATGTCCCAACCAACTCGACTGATGAAGCTTAATACTTCATCTATTGATCTGCCATTCTTACCTAGCACACGTTTCCTAATAACAGCGTTGCTCACTCGGGTGTCCCAGGATATACGAGAAATGCTTCGAAGACACCTATAATCGAAAACCAGTCACCTACTCTCACTGGCCATGTTTCACAGCCATAAATTAGGACGGAGTGAACTGCTGAGCAGTACACTCGTTAGTTAGTTAGTTAGTTAGAGAATTATTATATTATGTTGATAGCGTTTTAAATTTTCAGTTTAATCAGTACACATATGTTAAGCCCATATATGGCTTGCCCTAGCCTTTGAACAAATTATTTAATCCATTCTCCTAGAGTTATTCACACATCTTTCGCTCTTGTCAATTATTCACTTATAATCTTGGTTGTTTTTACTTGAGTGCTTGCTTCGTTTATCACATGTCTAGCCTTTTTTCACCTGACTAGAAATCCTCATCATAACTCATTTCTTTGAGTTAAACCTCACTGGCCTTACCCAACTCGTTTCACTTACCAGCTTTGTATGCTCATGATTAACCCAACTAAATCCGCCTCTAGCTTCTTATTACCGCCGTTGCACAAACCCTGTTCGTCTAAGCATGATATACAGAAATTGAAGAGAAGATTTTATTTCATAACCTATTCAAATGTTTGTTTCAGTTAGAGTCGGATCAAAGGCCACTATTACTAAAGTTGATTTATATCCGTTTACTCATAAATATAAACAGGATAGCATTACATTGTACTGCCTCCACATATATTCCAGTTGATTTACATCTAACTTGGTTAATTTATTTAACCAAGCCATAATTTGTATTGCAACATTGTATATGTACCATTCGTTCTTATTATTGTCTGGTTTGTATGTGCTCATGTAACTTGTCCCACTTGTCATCTGACCCTGTTAACTAATCGTCGCTTTTATTCATGTGTGTGCATGCCTATCTCGTTGATCACATGTCTGTCCTATATTTGTCTGAATATATATTCTTAGTCATGCTCTATCTCTTTGAGTTGGCTCATTAGCCTTCTCCAACGCGCTTCGCCCATTCGTTCTCATTGTAATCCAAGGAGTTGGCTTAACAGCCTTCTACAATTCACGTCGCTTCATTCGTTTTATTCACTGCTTCTCCGCATCGCTTTGTGTTGTGTCCCAAATAAACGTATTCAACACTACGAGTTCACCTTCTGATTTATAAACCGTTATTAGACGCTACTTTAGTAACGATTGTCTGGACGAGCTAATTACCGAGCTTAAGAACACGCAGCAGTAAATTGACACACTACACAGTATTAAAAAAAACACAATTAGAAAACTTATCGATTATTTCCAAAATCCACATTCAACTAATGAACACAAAGTACAACCAATCGAAATTTTATTCACCAATCATCATGAGGACTTTACTCAACAGAAAACACAATAACAACAACATCAACAACACTCACTCACTCAGTCAATCGATGGAAATCAAAATGAAGATGCAAAATAGCATGTTGGTTGGTTGTATCATTAAAAAGTTTTTGATATAAAACAAAAATTAGTGTACAATGAATATTATGATTTGATTTTAATAAAATAAGTAAATAAACTTGACTTTAGAAAACAACATAATTGATAAAATGTACCAGTTTCGAATTACATTGAGATGGAGTTTTGTTCTCTGCGTAGGATGTTTTGGTTGTGAAGCTTTCGTTGCTATGACTCGTGAAGAGAAATACGAATTCTTCACTTCTTCTACACGTGAAGTTTGGGCTGTCGATGATGATGCCGTTCAGAAGAAAGCTCCACAACCAAAACATCCTACGCAGAGAACGATACTTACTTACCTACTTACGTCTGTTATCCCTAATGCAGCATAGGCGACCGACCACTATTCTCCAAACTACTCTGTCCTGGGGTTCCCTCTCCAGTTCTGTCCAATGTTTGTTCATTCCTCTCATATCTTTCTCTATTTCTCGACGTAATGTGTTCCTTAGCCTTCCTCTTTTCCTTTTGCCTTGAGGGTTGCAAGTGGGGGCTTGTCTCGTGATGCAGTTAGTTGCTTTTCGTAATGTGTGTCCTATCCACTTCAACCGATTCTTCCTCATTTCCTCCTCCACTTGAATCTGGTTTGTTCTCTCCCACGGTACGTTGTTGCTGATAATGTCTGGCCAACGAATCCGAAGTATTTTGCGTAGACAACTGTTCATTAAAAAACACTTGTATCTTCTGGATGATGCCTTTCGTAGTTTTCCAAGTTTCCGCTGCATACAGTAGAACTGTTTCGACATTTGTATTGAAAATCCTGATTTTGGTATTGGTTGAAAGTTGTTTGGAGTTCCGGATACTTTTCAATTGTAGAAATGCAGCCCTTGCTTTGCCAATCCGTGCTCTTACATCTACAACGGATGCACCTTGATTGTCGATGATGCTGCCCAGATATGTAAAGGTGTTGATGTCCTCCAAAGCATCTCCATCAAGAGTGATTTAGTTTACGCATGTTGTGTTGTATTGGTATCGCTAAAGCAACGCTAACCAGAAAACGTAATTCAAAGAACGATACTCTATCACAATCATTCACCTAAGCTACAAATTTTTTCCATCATCTTAAATGAGATTCAAATTACTAATTAGTTATGGAAAAAAACTATCAATACGATGCTGCTTAACTTAAAAATTTGTTTTCAGATTAAAGAATAAATCTTTTTAAATCATTAACATTTTAGACGAAGACAGGTTTGTGTTTCTTCTCGTTTTTCCTTTCACCTACTTACTTAGTTACTCTTGTTACCCCCGAATGAAACAGAGACTATCGACCAGCATTCTCCCAAATGGGTCTTTTCTTTCAACTTCTATTCAATTGTTGTGCATTTATTCTCATATCTATCTCCATCTCTCCATGAAATGTGTCCTTTGGTCTTCCTCTCTTCTTTTGGCCTTGAGGATTCCATTTCAGGGTTTGACTTGCAGTCCATAACGTGTGTCCCATTCGACTCCAACGATTTTTTACTAACTTCTTCCTCAGCTGGAAGAATTTGGTTTATTCTCTCCTAAAGGAGGTTGTTGCTCAGGTGGTCGTCTTTCCTTTCGCTTGAAACCTTTTAATGTCTGTTTGTCTTTGGTACTTCATGTGAACTCACAGGTTGTTAGGTAAAGAAACGAATAAAAATTTTACAGCTATTCAAATTATTTTGATTGAAATTCAAACGTAAAAATGAATTTGTTTTTTTTAAAATTTATCTACTTTAGAGGATTTCTAATCATTCAATGCTCACTGATTTTTCAGAGATTGTTTAGTCGACGTACTTGCTTACTTACTTTACTTTCGCCTGTTACCCCCGATGGAGGAGCCTAGGCCACCGACCAGTTTTCTCCAACCAACTCTGTCCTGGGCTTCCCTTTCCAATTCTGTCCAACATTTTTGTTCATTATTCTCATGTTTTTCTCTATTTCTCGGCATAATGTGTTCCTTGGCCTTCCTCTTATCCTTTGACCTTGAGGGTTCTATGTGAAGGCTTGTCTTGTGACGCAGTTAGGTGCTTGTCGTAAGAACGTTCCATGTACCTAAAAGAATGGTTGCTTTGGTTATCAGAAGGGGCATCAGCCTCGTGACTTCCGAGGGAACTCGGCTTTCATCACGCGACGTCATAATTCTTCTTCTAACTCCCAGGGAAGAGTGAAAACGGTTTGAATTATTTTTTCTGGTTAGCGTATTTTTGGCAAGTTAGTTTTAGTTAGGATGAGGGCGCCAACCCCTCCTCCTTTATCCGGGCTTGGGACCGGCAGTAGCTTCGAAGGGACTACAGGCGAAGTTTTAGTAGAAGTAAATTATCAAAATTAAATATATATATATACAAATTAACTAATTCACAGCACAAAAGGTCCTCGGTTCGAATCCTGCAAGGTGCGGTAGTCATGAATGAGCATTGTCATTGATGACTAGTCTTATATCATGGTGAAACAGCCACACTTTCAGTGCTTTAAGGTTTCTAATGATGGTGATATGTTCGTCACTAGGTACACTTGAAGCTATTACGAGTTCACCTTAGTCGATAAACGTGAACGAGACAATTACCAGCATCCAGATAGGCTACCTTGAATCCTAAACTGCAAAACAGAAGACTTGATAAGCGTAGAAAGTGTATGCTGCAAACACCCAGCAAGCACTATGCAATCAAGCACACACATCTCGTTTATTTATACATCATAGAAACGTCATTGGAACAGTTATGAAAATAGCACACTCAAATACACAGCAGCCAATCACAGCCATGGATTTTGCTGGTGGGAAATGAAATCTCAAGGTCAACTGATCAGCCCATGCTGACAAACGTGAAATCCAAAATAAGGCATTTATCAGGTGAGTTTTGGGCATCTAACATCTCCAACAGATGGTCCATCATTGATCGATTTACGATGTCAAAAATTAAATAATTGCCATGAACTTCCTGTTATTTTTATTTAGATATTTTCTCAAAATATGAAAAAATGAACCGAGTTATCACAATCAGTTGAAAAAAAACATAATAAGCTTTAAACTAAATATGTAGGTCGAAAAAAAACTGGTTTTATTTAATGTCTGGTTGTTTCAAATGAATCTAAAAAGGTCAAACTAACTAAAATATAATACAAGATAGGATTACGTCAAGGTCATGAGTGGTTAATGAGTCTTTACTTATAAATTGGACAGTGAAATCTATTGATTGTCGGACTAAACTATTTATTCATTGAGAACAAAAGTGATTGCTAAGATGGATTAATATGATGTCCAAAAAATATATAACGATATCATACCTACAATACCAAATTAGCACAGAGATGAAATTTTAGGGCACAGTTTTGGATGTTTGCGTTTTTACACATTTGAGATCATCAATCAATCATTGTTAGACCACCATTAGAAACCTGGAAGCACTGGACGACCACTTCGTCCCGGTATGGGACTCATCAGCAGTGCGCATCCACGACTCCTGCTCCTCGCGGGATTCGAACCTGAGACCGTTGGCATTGAAGGCGAACACCTTACCATCGAACCACTGGATCGGTATCCCACGGTGTTAATGTCTAACTCTGATTGACCTAGGGATTTTGCACGACCTCACCCATTTGTCTTTGGTAGTTACTGCCTACAGCCGACAGGGTTGAACTCCACTGGTCACGTCTTCTCAACTAGAACTACGAGAATTTCTTCACGAAGCTAGTCACTAGTGAGCACTGTTACGATATTCTGGGGCACAGTTTTGGAGGTTTGCGTTTTTACACATTTGAAATCGTCAAGTCAAATCCCATTAGTACTAGAGATAGTAAAAGTATTAACGGTAATGGAGAAGATTTGGATTTGAAGATATGATTTGAGAAGTATGTAACCAGTGAAATAGATTAGGAAGAGAAAGTTGAAGGTCATGAGATTAGAATTTTTTGAGAGAACACAAAGAGTGGGCGCACCTACACGCCATTGCAAACTAATTTGAGCTATCATTTAAGGTGTCTAACCATCGGTCAGTAACGTCTCACGGACACGAACCAGATAGTCTATTCGTATCAAAATGACTCAGTTAACTAGTCAGTGTCTTCATGGAATTCTGTCATGTGTTGATTTGTCCGCCCCTACCTAGCTTTCTTCCAACCTGGTCCTCCACCATCAAAGGATCAGCAATAGGTTATTTTATTCAAATTTCAATGAACTCTCGAATCTAATCATGCTTTAATATATGCTGAGTAAATGATGAATCTAGGTAATTGTAAGTAATAAAGTGTGCCACAATATTTTAATAACACAAAATGTACTTCGGCTGATTATCGATCCGGTAGATAAATAGAGTAGCTTTAGAAATAAATCTAACTGATATTATTATACTGTTGGCACTTTTGACACCGATTTTGGACTTATAAACTGCGGTTTGTATAAGCTTGAGCATCATCATCCTCAAGATCGAGTCGGTTTCTCAAGATAACAAATCCACACAACTTCGTATTTCCTTCAAGGTTATCGCTGAAATATTATCGATAGCAACGTAGGGTAGATGGAGCGATCTTGCCTAGCCTCGTTGTTGGATTAAAACACTGGAATAGGACGATTATATCCTCTCACTAGCCGGTGTTTGCTTACAGATATTACTAGATTTGCCAGGCACACCTTTTTATAACAAACAGAGGAGGTCTTATTATCAAGGAACACAGATTCTTGGTCTGTAATGAGTGCGTAGGTATTCTAACATTGGGTAGATGTTGAAGATAAGACCAAAACATCTGAACGAAAACCTGAATGATCGTTCCAAGACAGCCTATCATACGTTTTGTACCATTTATGAAATATGAGAAAAACCAATAAATCAAACGAAATCGAAACCAGACTTGTACGTTTATAGTTAGTGCACTGACTGTATAGTCCACTTTAAACATAGGGACAATGATCTATTCATCCTGAAAATTTGAGACAGCATCTTCAGTTTTCAAAGCAGCTGGCTATCATTCTTAATGAGAGATGAGGATAAGTCGTTGGGGTTGACACCCAGGGCGTAGCACAATACGGCGACTATTATAGCGAGGGGGGTACCGGAGTCATTTTTAATCTCTAATGATAGAGATATTAGCTGAACTGTTACTCGAAAAGCATAGTCTACGCTCAAAGAATCCTGTGATTATATTAGCTAATTTGAGTGTTATCAAGTTCCGATTATTTTACTCAAGCAAAAAAACAGTCTTCTCTTCGTTGTTCACTCGGAAAGACTGAAGCAGCTTTCAGTGATTACCAAATTCATTCAATTCGTATGCCTAATCACCGACTGCTTCGACAAGCAATGTTTTGTAGTGTAGGAGTAGGTTGGAAGGAAGCTAGGGGCGGCCAGACCAACACATGGCAGAAATCCATGAAGTCACTGACAAGTGAACTGAGTCATGTCGCTAGTTGTCTACCACCTGGTTTGGGTCCGTGAGATGATAATAATCGATGGTTCGAGACTCTGAATGACATGGCTCAAAATCGTTTGCAATGGCGTCGGTGCATTTATTCTTTGTGTTCTCTCAAATCCTAATCTTCTGGATTCTTAAACACCTCTACTTTTGACTTTCTAAACTTTTCTCACTAAATCAGATTTCTTGAATAATATCTTCTAATCCTAAGCTCTCCGATTACTTCTAATACATTTGTAGTGCCTACACATTTATTACAGTTTGCTTACATTTAACTTGGTTAAGCGCTTTCGATTAATTTATTTAACCAAGCCATTTGTATTGCAACAATTGATATGTATCATTCGTTCTTATTATTTTCTGGTTTGTATGAGCTCATGTGACTTGTCAACTATTCGTCACTCAAGGTCTGAGGGCGAAGTCGTACTGCTTACTGCAGAGGGGTGTGACAGCTGTAAGGTTTTTCCCTCAGACAACCAGCATTTGCAGCGATGCTGCCTTCTTACAAGGAAGGAAGGATTAGAAAAGGTCGACCCTAAAAATGTCACACCTCACCCTACATCACGGATTTCCGTCTCCTTGGGTAAGGGTGCCCATTAGGGCCTTTAAGAGCGGAGCCAATACTCAAAAATCCTTTCATCAAAAGGCCGTGCGTGACCGGCCTCAAACAGTTGTCCCTTGGACTCTGCGGTCACGCTCTGAGGTCTCCAAGACCAACACTAATCTACCTTCCTTTTCAGGTTCCTCAAGAAACAACCTTCCACGATGTGGGCTGCTGGGAAGTGACAACCGCCCTCATACCCGTAACAGCACAAGAGACCAAATCGGTCGAAATCAAATCCTTCCTACACCCACACATACCTCTCTTCTCTCCACAACTAACCCTAATCACATTCCCTTATCTGACTGCGCCGCTAATGCAACTGATGCGAGTTCACGAAACGTCATTCCTGGTCTCTTGAAACCTCGTTCTAGGCTCGAAATCATTCGCAATGGCGCCGGTGCATTTATTCTTTGTGTTCGCTCAAATCCTAATCTTCTGGATTCTTCAACCCCTCTAGTTTTGACTTTCTAAACTTTTCTCACTGAATCCTAACCTCTCCGATTACTTCTAATACCTTTACTACCTCTACTACTATTGGATTTGAATTGACAATTACATCTGTCTGTACTGATTTATGTAGTATGGCATCATGAACTGATGTACATACGTACGTACGAAGTTCTACGTTGCATCTGACTGACTGACTGACTGATGTTAACACGTTAACGACGAATATGGTTGGAAACAAAAAAGGCCTCACAAGTCAAATCATTAAAAATCATACTTTATTTAGAATGATACATACAGTAATATTATGATTATTATTATTACTATTATTATTGTTATCATTATTTAAAACTTATTACAAGGTAACAAACAATAGAGTCAATAAAAATAAAACAGAAATACATGTATACATATATATAAACAGATAGATAGATAGATAGGAATATCATAGGAATTGATCATTCATTGTCAAATAGTCGATATGCGAAAGATGTAAATCACCGGCAATAGAAAAAAAATATATAAGAACATGAACAATATAATCAATCCTTAATACAAAACTAATATTCATGTCTACCAACATGTATCAAAATCACCATCAGCAATAACGTACTATGAGAAAGAACAAACCAGATCCCAGTGGAGGAAGAGGAAATCAGGAAGAAGCAGTGGAAGTGGATAGGACACACATTACGAAAAGCACCGAACTGCATCACAAGACAAGCCCTCACATGGAACCCTCAAAGCAAAAGGAAAAGAGGAAGGCCATGGAAAACATTACGTCGAGAATTAGGGAAAGATATACGAAGAATGAACAAAAAAGTTGTACAGAACTGGAAAGGGAAGCGCCCAGGACAGAGTTGGTTGGAGAAAACTGGTCGGTGGCCTAGGCTCCTCTCCATTGGGGGTAACAGGTGTAAGAAAGTATCAAATCACAATTAATTGAATTCACTAATCCATATAGAAAGAAACATGTGCGTTTGTGCGTGAGTGAACGAGAGATGGAAACAGAATCAAAAGTGAAGCTATTTCTTGTATTTGTATACGCAACGAGACAACATACGACCATCAACATCAGCATCACTGAACTTGTGACAGTAAGTAAGTAAGTAGTCATGTATGAGTAGTAGTACTACTAGTAGTATGTGATTGAAATACCCTAAACAAAAATATTACAGAAGAATGTATGATAATATTACCTAAGTTTAGTTAGTCCCTTTTAATTCTGGTTAGTTTTAATAATTGGTTAAAACAAAGATAATCATACAACATAAACTAATCAAGAAATTGAAATTTTTTTAAATAGATCGTTTGTCAACACTGATCTCCTTCTGTGTGTGTGTGTGTGTGATCATCAATTAGGAGGAAGTACAATACCACACACAAGATATGAAATAAGAAAGTTTTTCTGATTTCCGTTGTTTTAATCATTGGCACAACCGCGCGCGCGCGCAAATACACACACACACACACACATAGACACAGCTACAATAAACCAACCGTAGGTGTAATGAGGAACCGAATCGATAAGAACGCTTCAAAACTGTCAACTAATTAAAAATTAAAGTAAAAAACCGGCGGCGCACTATTTATTACATTTAAGGAATGTGAGAGTAGAGAAAAGAACTTGGAGAAACAGAAAACGACTACAAAATAAATGTTATTTTTTGTTGTAAATAGAAAAAATGGAAGACAGAAGAAAATACACCAGTGGTAATTGTTGTCAATTAGTTAATTCGTTCGTCAGTTAATTAATCATGAGAAGGAGGGGTTACAACACCAGAACTATGGAGAACTGATATCCCAGAGAGTGAGAGACGGAGAGAGATGGAGAAAGGTAGCCGACTGCACGGACATACACGCACACACACACACAAGTATATATGTATATATACACATTATTTTGGATATTTGAACTCTGTACTTTGTCCAATTGTAGTATGCAGAAGTGGAGATAAATTATTACTGTTGATATGATTATCATTACTATTAATATTATTACGATCCAGTGAATTGGACAATGAATGACATTTTCCATTATTGACAACAACAGCATCATAGAGAATATCTTGTGCTTCAACATCTTTCACTGGAATACATTGATCGATTGATTGTGTTTTATTATTATTACTACTGTTTTTGTTATTATTACTATTAGTAGTAGTAGTAGTAATACTACTTGCTAATGGATATAATCGACGAACAGGAAATTCCAAGAAAAGAATAAAACCAGCACATAGTAGAATGACACCGCATATTCTCAGCGATGAGACAAATGAACCAGTGTAATCAGCAATAAAACCTAAACAAAAAACAGAAATAATATAAATCGATCAAACAATAAGAAAAAGTGAGGATAATGCGTACATGATGATTATTTTAAGCAAGAATCCAATGGTAAGATACTACTACTGTGGTGTGAGCTATTTATAAGTAGTATATGAAGTGAGTGTCAACGTAATGTCTGACAGCAGAGGAAGGGGGAAGATCGAGAAAGGAAGAGTTAGAACACAATGGAATTTGTATGAAACGCATGAATAGTGACAACGGATCGATGTCGTTTGCAACAGGAACAGTCCAGTTCGATAGGATGGACTGATATTTTGCAAATTAACGATTTACGATATGGTTTTCCGATTTTACTGAGTAACTCTGTAATTTTCGTTAAATACAATCCGGTTGCCCCACCTGTGTTCTCGTTCACTACACTACTATCAGTAATAACCTACTGTGGGAGATTCCAGCTGTTAGCAGACGTAGATGGAATTAAAGCATAACTGCGCTAGCTGCACGCTGATTGGCTAATTTCCTATCCAATCAGCGCCTGATCGATTCTTGGAGAACAGGGTAGAAAATTCGCATGTTGATGTTAGCTGCACTCAGATTGGCTAAATCTAATCCAGTCGACCATGTGGATTTCTATCCAGAAGCTTCTCATGTAAATGCTATAAATAGACTAACGTTGTATCTATTTTTGCCTTCACCTTCGGCTTCATATTTCCATTTAACCTTGCTATTTGGAATATAAATCTTTTCCTGTTCCGGCGAGAATTATCTAAGCAAGCGTTACAACACCAGCAGAGGAAGATGTAGTAGAGCAGACACGTGGAGGAAAGTACTCAACTGCATGTGACAACAAGGCAAGCCCTCGTTGGGAAAAGTCAAGGCCAAAGGCAAAAAGGAAGACTTTAGAAGACATTATGCTGATAACTGGGAAGGAGACATGAAAAGAAGGAATAGCAGTTGGATAGGACTGGAAATGAAGTCCTAGGACAAAGTAAGCTGAATGATAATGCTGTTCGACGGCCTATGCTCTTACAAGAGGTAATCTGTGTAAGTAATTAAGTAAGGCAAGAAAAAATGGACACCAAGAAATTGTCTATCTATTTGGATGGAAAAAATTCCCCTGGAGACCTTCTCGCTAATTCTAACCTTCTGAATTCTTCATCATCTCTACCTTTCTACTTCTAAATTTATCTTACTGAATTATACTTCTCGAATCATATCTTCACTCCCTAATCTTCTCCATTACCGCTAATACTTCTATTATTGCTATCACTCGTGGAATTAAACTGACAACTGCGTCTTTGTGCTGATGTACTTACGTACGAAATTCTACGTTGTATCTAACTGATTGACTGACCTGGAGCCCTTCTAAACTTACTGCCGGTTCCAAGACCAGATAAAGAAACGGTAGGGTTAGTGACCGCATCCCGACAAACTTGCCGAAAAACAAACGCTAATCATAACAATAATTAATTCAATTTGGTTGGAACAGTCAACATGTTGAAACACAAATAACTATAAGTGTTCAGTTTGTGTATAGATGTTGCATTTGTTTAAAACTAATAAAAATTATTCTGTTGTCTATTCTTACTGAATATGTACGTATGTACAAAGTTCTACATTGTAAATAAATACGTAATCAAGGAAGTTTAAAAAATTTAAATTTGTCATGCTAATTTTGTGCACATTATGATGATTGATAGGGCTAAGTGTGAATAAAAATCTCATTCTTTTACAGTGAATATAATTGTTTTTTTAAAGAGAGCAACTCAATTACCTTCATCATGATGGAATTTTAAAAAAATTTAATGTTTCTAATGCGACCGTGAATCAATTATTGTTAGACAACCTTAGCAATGAACGACGGTCGTCTTGTCCTGGTGTAGGACCCTTCAGTAGTGTGCATCCACAACTCCCACTCACAGGAATCGAACCCCGAGGCCTTCAGTTTCACATGGGAACGCTTAACGGTGTCAATGTCTAGGTTTGATCAATTCAAGGTTTTGAGCTCACAACATCACCCATTGCTATCAGTAGGTAACTGCCCTACACTCGACAGAGTTGAATTATACTGGTCTCGGCTTCTCACTAGAATTACGAGAATTTCCTCATGAAGCTAGACATTAGTGTGCATATCGTTCAGTGGAAAACAACAGCATGTTCGAGATGCGGTTTCCCCCCTCGAAATGCAAAATGTTGTTTCAAGATTGGGTTGCATTGGCATCTGAACTAGTGATAGGGAGTGAAGTAGTCGAACGTGTAGACCGCTTCACTTATCTTGGGAGTCTCATCAGTGCTGATGGTCTGGTGACTGACGAAATCTCAGCTCGGATACAGAAGGCTCGATTGACTTTTGCCAGCCTGCGTCACTTATGGCGCAGGCGAGATATCCGTTTACTGACTAAAGGACGAGTGTACTGTGCAGTAGTTCGCTCCGTCCTACTGTACGGATGCGAGACTTGGCCGTTAAGAGTAGAGGACCTCCGGAGGTTACTAGTCTTCGACCATCGATGTCTCCGAAGCATTGCTCGTGTATCATGGCACAACCGAGTAAGCAATGCTGTCATTAGGAAACGAGTTCTAGGTAGGGATGGCAAATCAATAGATGAAGTAATGAAACTTCCATCAGTTGAGATGGTTGGGACATGTGTTACGTATGCCTAACCACCGACTGCCTCGACGAGCTCTGTTTTGTGGTGTAGGAGTAGGTTGGAAGAAAGTTAGGGGCGACCAGACCAAAACATGGCACAAATTCATGAAGTCATTGACAAGTGGACTGAGTCATGTCGGTAGATGTAGGCTACCTGGTCGGGGTCCGCGAGATGATAATAATCGATGATTAGAGACCCTGAATGACAGGGCTCAAAATCGTTCACAATGGCTCCGGTGCATTTATTCCGAGTGTTTTCTTAAATACTAATCATCTGGATTCTTCAACACCTCTAGTTTTGACTTTCTAAACTTTTTTCACTGAATCATATTTCTTGAATAATATCTTCTAATCCTAACCTCTCCGATTACTTCTAATACCTTTACTATCTCTACTACTATTGGATTTGAATAGACAATTACATCTCTGTGTTAATGTGGTATGGCAACATGAACTGATGTACTTACGTACGTACGAATTTCTACGTTGCGTCTGACTGACTGACTGATGGTATGGCAACTTTGTTTGATGTACGTCAACACAAAGTTCGACATTGTAGCTAACTGATTGACTGAAATAATTATTCAAACATAATAATAATTATTATTATTAATAAAAATAAAACACTTACCCATTAAAAATTGTCCCGGTGATATAACTAATCCTAAAATAACCATAGTTATAGCTAATGATTGAGCTAATTGTGATGAACCAACCCAATCGCATAAAACTACAATCATTTGTGTCATTGCAGTACCACTACAAATACCATGAATACCGAAACATATAAAATAGCATACAATTAATGCAGTCGAATCATGATTGTTATTACTGCCATTGACATCGTCAGTATGAAGAATAGCAGTAGTCTACACAAAAGAAAACAATGGGAAATATTCATATACACAAACATTACATGAATTAATGCATAGATTACGACTTTGTATTGTTATTATTATTATTATTACCGTTATTGAAGTATTTTCACTGTATTTAAGACAAACTTCAATGTAATGTAACTGGTAATGCAAGTTGTCTACACAAGATACTCCGGATCCGTTGACCAAACACCATCAGTCGGATTGGAACAGACTGTCACAGAGTTACAAGCGGAGAACTATAGAAGTTAATAGCACAACACCAAAGGTCAGTCAGTCAGTCAGATGCAACGTAGAACTTCGTACGTACGTAAGTAGATCAGTTGATGTTGCCACACCACACATCAGCACAGAGATGTAACTGTCTATTCAAATCCAATAGTAGTAGAGGTAGTAAAGGTATTAGGAGTAATCGGAGTGGTTAGAATTAGAAGATATTATATTCAAGAAGTATGATTCAGTGAGAAAAGTTTAGAAAGACAAAACCAGAGGTTTAAAACAATTAGTCCCTTTTATGAATTTCGATAGAACAGTGAGAAGACGTAATTGATCTGAAAAATGTGATGTGTTTGCGCTATACATTTCGAACAATCTGGTCACACACATTTACCCCCTTATGTGTGCAGAAACACGGTGTTATAACCTTGAATTTACCTTAGTAATCTTTAAGCCTAGGGTAATTTGACAATTTTCCTACCCCTTCTTATTCTTTTCATATTACGTTAATTTTCTCTCTCCTTCATGATTACAATTATCACCCTATGTCTATTTGAACTTTTATTTAATTGACCTTTTATTCATCTTCATATAAAATGCCTTGACAAGTGTATACATGTGTGTGACCAGATTGTTCAAACCATGGATAGCGCGCAAATACATCACATTTTTCAGATCAATTACGTCTTCTCACTGTTCTATCAAAACTAGAAGTGCTGAAGAATCCAAAAGATT
This sequence comes from Schistosoma turkestanicum, assembly GCA_944470395.2. Classification (NCBI taxonomy): domain Eukaryota; kingdom Metazoa; phylum Platyhelminthes; class Trematoda; order Strigeidida; family Schistosomatidae; genus Schistosoma; species Schistosoma turkestanicum. The sequence continues at coordinate 77,458,863 of OX103979.1, read as the reverse complement.
AGGATTTGGGAGAACACAAACAATAAATGCACCTGCGGCATTGCAAACGGTGTCGAGCCATGTCATTTAAGGTCTCTAACCATCGATTATTATCATCTCACCAACCCCAACCAGGTAGTCGACAACTACTGACATGACTCAGTCCACTTGTCAATGACTTCATGGAGTCGTGCCATGTTTTGGTCTGGCAGCCCCTAACTTTCTTCTAACCTACACTACAAAACAAAGCTCGTCGAGGCACCAAAGGTATTTATAGACAGGTATCTGGGGAAGATACTGAAACTTTAATGGCCAGACACCATAAACAATAACCTACTATGAAAGAGAACAAACCAAATTCCACCAGCTGATGAAGACATTAAGAAAAAGCACCGCCGGTGGATCGACACACAGGTTGCGGAAAAGGCACCGAACTATACACAACAAGACAGAATTCTCAAAGCCAAAGGAAAAGAGACAGAGATCAAAGAATACATTACGCAGAGATTTGGAAGCCAACATGAAAAGAATGTCTGGAACAGAGTAGGTTGCAGAACAATTGCCAGCGGCCTATGCTGCATTACAAGTAAGACAGTCGTAATTAACGAAGTAATCAGTAATGCAAACAAAATTACAAAATACTACAATGGTTGAAATTAAGAATAACAACTGATTGGTACTTTATATATTACGTATTAACAGAAATCAAGCACCTCGGGTATTTTTTTGTTCTATGATTTTTGTCTGTCGACCTAATTCAGTAAATCATTAGTTTCTGAATGATTTTTATGTTGAACAATGACAGATATTTATTCTACTATGTGTACAGCCTCAAATTATACTGTTTTCAACTAGTCTCGATTGAAATTTCGGTCGATATATGCTGCTGATTATGCGCCGATAGCTAAAATATGGCCAAATTCTTGCACAAGGCCACGTAAGTCGTATTCATTAACTTCTTGTGACGAGGTTTTTTTAACGAAACTAAAAGGACGAAAAGCACATGTGTAGTGCTTTAACTGGGTTAGTGAAAACGAATGACGCAAAGCACTGAGGCACATGGGATCCAGGATCCAAAAAGATGCAACGCAGAACTTCGTACGTACGTACATTTTTGCCAGACCAAAACATGGCAGAAATCCATGAAGTCACTGACTAGTGAACTGAGTCATGTTGGTAGATGTAGACTACCTGGTTGCGGTCCGCGAGACGAAAGTCACCAACGGTTAGAGATCTTGAATGACATGGCTCAAAATCGTTTGCAATGGCGCAAGTGCATCCATTCGTTGAGCTCTCTCAAATCCTAATCTTCTGGATTCGTCAGCAACTCTACCTTTGTCTTTCTAACCTTATCTCACTGAATTCTACTTCTTGAATAATAACTTCAAACCCTAGTCTTCTTCATTACTAATAATACCTCTACTATCTCAATCATAATGGGATTCGATTTGACAATTGCGTCTGTGTGTGCTAATGTGGTATGGCAACATGAACTTATGTACATACGTAAGTAGTTCTACGTTGCAACTGAGTGACTGACATCAGTTCACGCTGCCATACCACATCAGCACAGAGACGCAAATGTCAGTTCAAATCCAACAGTGATAGCAATAATAGAAGTATTAGAAGTAATGGAGAACATTAGGGAGCGAAGATATGATTCAGTAAGATAAATTTAGAAGGAGAAAGGTAAAGATGATGAGGAATTCATAAGGTCAAAATTAGAGAGAACACAAAGAGTGGATGCATCTGCGCCATTGCAAACGATTCTGAGCCAGCCATGTCGTTCAAGGTCTCTAACCATTGGTGACTACCGGATCCAGGATCCTGAGCTAACCAATCGGACATTGCTTCATTGCCTTGTGTATTAAATCTCTAGTTCAAAGGTTCAGGGAATGCCCCCCCCTCCCCGAAGAAAATCACCCAATACATTTTAGGCAGCTAGATAGCATCACAGCTCACTGAATAACCTAATAATTTGTGTATAAACTTTCATTTTGAGCGTTGCACAAGTTAGGTTTTTTTTCGAAATTCCCTAATTAATATTGAAATACTACTGAAATAATTTGGCAATTATTAACTGCAATGGAATTATTCAGATTGCACTTGTGCATACGCATACACGCACACGCACACGCACACATACACATCTTTTAATGAACATACATGTGTACATGGAAAACTCAGAGACAACAGAAAACGAAACCAGTTTGATTTTATGTAAAAAGTTACCATTGGTAAAACTTGTTGTTTGAATCGAAATAGCCGACACAGTTGATTGATTGATAATAGAAACTGTCAGAGACTGTCAAGAATATTTATATATATCTACATATCTGTATACATTCGATATAATACACGAACGACAATACACTTTGATGCGACTAATCAAAGGAACGTATATAACCAACAAACACTTATACAGAAAATGAAGCTACCTAGCTATCTATTCCTCTGAGGTTCCAGAGCAGTGAACTAAAGCAAACTAGTTTAGAGTCAACAAGAATATATCTATATAATTAGACAAGAATCTCAGGAGGATGAATAATAAGCGTTCAACATACGAGTATTACACATAGGAGTTGTCAAAGAAAGCTAATGACTAGGTTGAAATTTTCTGACCTACAGTTATTCGAGTACAAGAGCCTAAAAGGGTTTCTCTACTAAGTCAGTCTGTAGTAGATATGGTAATACGTAAAGCTAATAGGTAACGGAAACTTCAACTGTAGGTGGATACGGTGCACTGTACGGAAATCGTCGAGTCAAGTCACGAATAAAGCTCTAACTCGGAATGCTCACGGTCAAAGGGAAACAGAAAGACCAAAGAATACACTGCGTCAAAAATAGGAGGTAAACATCAAAAGGACGCATAGCAGTAAGGGAACAAATTGGAAGGCAGATATATATCCGGACCGAATCAGTTGAAGACTTCTGATTGGCCGCGTATGCTGAACGGGAGGTAGGAGAAATGTTCGTATATCCTGGGACAACCGAATAAACAATGCTGATGTAAAGAAACGAGTACTAAGGCTGGAATAGTGAAACCTCGTCCACTGGTGATTGGGATAAGTGTTATGAATGCCAAACCACCGACTAATTCGACCAGCGATGGTTTATAATGTAGGGGTAATTTGGAAGAAACCTAGGGGTGGCCAAGCCAAAACATGGCACCGAAACATGAAGTCATTGAAAACTGGACTGAGCCATGCTGGTAGGTGTCCACTACCTGATTGAGGACGGTGAGACGACAGTAACCGATGGTTAGAGACTTCGAATGACATGGCTCTGAATCGTTTGCAATGACGCATATATATTTAAGTCAATCTGTCAGTCAGTTACAATGTAGAACTTCGTACGTAAGTACATCAGTTCATGTTGCCATACCACATCATGAACTGATTTAGAGAAGACACAGTTAGAGTACGAAATATATATCCCACATTGTCTTCAGTCATCGAATGGCGATACAAGCAGTTTGTGATTGACTGTCTTCATTCAGATCTCTGCTGATCTTCACAACATACAATGATCACACCATGCATTTCGATCTTCAGACACTCCTGTTTTTTGGTGACAATTTCTAAGCTTATAGATGCGTACTGGCACTTTGGGAATTGCAATCACCACACAAACACAAACACAAAGACGCACCTTTTTCTCAATGTGATTTTATCTTGAGGTAGAAAAAAAGAAAAGTGGTTAGAATGACAAAGTTACACAAGAACAAATGTCACTTACAGTATGCTTTCCATATAATCGATTAAGTTCAGCAAATGCAAAAGCATTTAATCCTTCTATAATCCATGTAAAAGCTAACAACAGACCACGACGACCAACACATCCTGGTCTATCTGTAAGCCAACCAACTGCAAGACGCGTGATTAAATCACCGACACCGGCAATAGCTATAGCTCTATTGATCTGATTGATGAGAAACACACAGAGAGAATACGAAAATAAAATGAATAATTAGAAGTACACACTAAGATTAGCCCAATAATGAACACATTCTTTATGATTGAAAAAATAAGATTAGTGGAAATGACAGTCAGTTAGTCAGTCAGTCAGTGAGTCATCAACACCGTAGAACTTCACATGTACGTACAACAGTTCATCAGGTTTTGCCATGTGGCCTCGGCACAAAGATGCAAAGCACTCTAATATACATGAATGATTTGTATGAAAATGTTAAACCAATTTGAGTCAATAATCATCACAATGAAATGAAATAGAGATTACGTCACTACACACATAATAGTTGATAGTAGGAAGACAGAGGTGTACACTGATAGTAAGTAGTAAGAAATATAAAATATGATAGGAAACGTTTTTGTCACTAGTAGGTCAAACATGGAAATAATCATTACAAAAACATCAAAACCATGACGCGTAACAAGAAGTGTGTACACAATAATTAGATAGTGAAGAAGAATAATAAACGGAAAGAGACAGAAAAGCACAAACACGGCATGCTACTCTAATCCGATTATCCTAACCCGCATATTGAGTGAAAATAAGAAGACTTGAATGTGAAGTAGAACCTGTATTCTACAAGCATTCAGAAAGTACTTGGTCCGAGTCCAGAAGGGAATCAAGATCCCGGGCCAGGGATTGACAGTTAAGACGACCAATAAGAAACAACATTTGAAGTGACATTGATAGTCAGGACGACCAATGGGAAATAACATTGCGGTACGTGACATTGATATCTAGGACGATCATAAAATTGACCAGTAGGAATTCAGCAATAGGAATTGACCAATAATTCTCTTAAGATATTGGATGATTTTCCTAACACAATGAAAGACGGTTGTTTTGTCGTGCCTGGTTTATGACTACTCAACAGTAACAGCGCGAATCTACGATTCCTCCTGTTTGCACAGGATTCGAACCCAAGACGTTCAGTGTCGCCCGTGAACACTACTTAGCAAATGAACTTGACTTCGAATCGTGCGAGTATTAGGTGCCGTAGATGCGTACTATTATTGATGAGTAGTCACTAACCAGGCAGGAAGAAACAGCTGTCTTCCAGTTTTCTAATGGCTCATTCATTCATGAATTCAATCTGTAAAAACAACCATCTCCATAATACTATAATGCAAAAAAATTAGAACAACACATATAAACGAACAGTAGATTACGTCACTCTACACACATAATAGGCAAAAGTACAAGTTGATAGCAGAAGAAGACAGAGGTGTACCGATGGTAGTAGTAAGAAAAATTAAACAGGATACGATAACAAAAATCTTATCAATAGTAGGTCAAACCTCGTGGATGATTAGACTTAAAATCATAATCATTACAAAAACATGAAAACCATTACGTAACAAGAAGTGTGTACACAATAATTAGATACTGAATAAGAATATTAAACGGAAAGAAACAGAAAATTCCCGACAAATACACGAAGTGAAAATAATGCTAATAATTACAATGTAGGAATATGAGTGAATAACTCGAAGAAAGTACATTGTTGATCGGAAGTACATTTTACACTGTCAAACCTTCAAAACAGCTTTACTACCCCTGTTTAATAGTAATGCAAATAAAAGTTAATTAATCTTCTTAAATCTGATCGATAGAGCAATTCCGTGGGTGTGAATAAGCACACACACACGCACACAAAATACACAAACATTTCAAGTATTCCCGCGATGATGATGATCGTTGCAAAACAAAACACAATTATTTTATTTATACAGTTAACAATTACAAACACGGGAAATAATAACGTACAACATACAGTAGCACTTGAATCATTTTGATTAGCTTTCGACGTGATAAATAAAGGCGAAAAAAAAACTCGTGTTGTTCATTATTTTAAAACATAAAAATCCCAACTTTATTTCTTGTAAATACGTAATTATTGTTACAAACTGGCACTGAAATATTTATATACCACACAAACTTTTTTCTTGTGGGCTGTGTTACTCTCTCTCTCTCTCGGCTACCTAAACCAAAGTAGGCGGTTTTGTTTAAAAAAGTCACTCACTAATCAGCAGGACTTTGACCAACAAGTGTATTATTTCACAACAGTATATGTTGCAGTCTGTTGACAGCCAGTTCGTGTACATCAATGGTTTGGAATCAGGGCTTTTCAACTACCCAAAGTGCATCCTTCCATTTCTACGAACCCAGTGAACAGCATTGGATATTTGATTTTCGTCCAATTAATTTCGTGAAAAAAACACTTTTGGTGCGATAAGGTAGTGAGTAGGACTGATGTGACAATGACCATAGAAGAAAAGACTCTCCTCACCGCCAGATGTGCCAAAACACAGGGAGGTTAAATCTCAACTTGTTAACTTCTAATAATATGGATGACAATAATGACTGAAGTGTATACACTAATTCGATAACCAGCTTCATAAGTGATTCCTCTACATTATAAACTGTAATAGTTATTTAACCTTTGAACGTTAGAGTGTATATAGATTAGATCTATTGAAGATGAATCCGACCGTAGCTGCTACCTTGACGTGGTGATCGGGCTTGCCTATCTTGTTCACCCAACCGAGCTACATTGGCTGGAACTTATGTTCCTGAAGGTTCTACCATGCCAGGAATGTCGACTGGAGAACGATGAGACTAAAAGCAACTACTCAAGGTCTGAGGGCGAAGTTGTACTGCTGACTGCAGATGGGTGTAACAGATGTAAGGTGTTTCCCTCGGACAATCAGCATTCGCAGAGATGCTGCCTTCTCACAAGGAAGGAAGGGTTAGAAAGGTCGACTCTAAAAATGTCACACCTCACCCTACCTCATGATACGGGATGCCCACTAAGGGTTTTCAAGAGCGGAGCTAATACTCAAAAAACCTTTCATAAAAAGGCTGTGCGTGACCGGCCTCAAGCAGTTGTCCCTTGGACTCTGCGGCCACGCTCCCAGGTCTCTGAGACCAACACCAATCTACCTTCCTTCTCAGTTTCCTCAAAAAACAACCTTCCACGGTGTGGGCAGCCGGGAAGTGATAACCGCCCTCATACCCGTTACAGCACATGAGACCAAATTGGTAAAAATCAAATCCTTCCTACACCCACACATACCTCTCTTATCTCCACGACTAACTCTTCACACATTCCTTTATCACGCTTCATCGCCAATACAAAGATGAATCTTTAAAAAACGGATTAGCATATCTGACATATCCAACCGAATCCTAAACATTAAGAACATTCGATTAAGTGTTGTGTTGTTTTGTAATTGCCTCATTAGTAATTTGAATCAAGTAAGCAATGAAATGAAGCTGATATGTTTTTACTATGAAAGTTTATAAATTGTCGTTCGTATTAAGAGTTTTCTGAAGTTTTTTCAGATAACAAACATAAACAGACATAATGTGAACTATTGTCGCGTGAGTGAATGAACTTTGAAATGAAGCCAACTACCTTGATGACATAATCAAAACAATTTATAACCAACAATAATACTGTACACAGATATATATGTTGTATAGAGAGAGAGAGAGTGTGTTAATGATACAAGAGTACTATTTTCTTCTCTACTTTAAATGCTGGTTATTTGTGACCAAATTCATCCATACATACAATGGACATGAAGCAAAAATATCAAACTTGAAAGAAATGAAGAAGAATAGTTAGTTGAAATTCCATGGTTTATCTATTTTGTTCAATAACAGAAAATCAGTAATCAATTGAACTTTGAATCAAGTGTTTAACATTGACGCGGAAATTATGAATGTGTATTGCCAGAGAGAGAGAGAGAGAAAGGGAGTCAGAAATTGTCAAGCATTAATGACAAACGAATAATTAGACAAGCAAAAATGATTTATTTTTGCACAGTAAAAATGAAAACAAGGTCAAATGAAATTAGGTTGACCAAAAAAAAAAAAACCAAAATTCTTTAGTATAATAATTCTACTATTCAATTTTTGCAGAAAGGAATGTCATTCTCTGTTGCAAAACTGACAACAATAGAGTTGAAAAAAAAGCGATAAAACAAGTAGAATTCATTTCGACAAATACAATAAACAGGTAAGATTGAATAAAACTTTCTGACATGTACAGACAGAGAGTAGCATGTATATACATATATATGTATATTCATGTATATATACACAGAGATATGTACACTTAGGTACAACACATCAATCAACCAGAATGATAATATCACTCGTTGCCAAATTAAATTGAAAATGAGAATGAATTAAGACTTCTGACAAAATAGAAGAAGCCAGTTAATTTAACTTTTGTATAGTTGAAAATAATAAATGTGATATCGAGAAAAAAATAATAAAATTTTAAGTTTTTACAATAAATCAAATCAATAATGATGAGGTGTAGCTTTTGCAACTGATCAATTGTAAACATATAGTACAACACTTATGAAACTAATGTAACAATCAATTGCAAAACGGAGTCAAGTGTACGTAAGTAAATATGGTAGTCGAATAGTTCTATTCAATGAAGACTCTGACGAAATGTGAAGTCTTCTGACCACCTTGAGCAACAATGCAAGCATGTTCGAGATGCGGTTCTACCTCTCGAAATGCAAAATGTTGCTTCAAGACTGGGTTGCATCGGTACCAGAACTAATGATAGGGAATGAAGTAGACGAGCGAGTCGACAGCTTCATTAATCCGGGGAGTCTCAGCACGGATACAGAAGACTCGATTGGCTTTTGCCAACCTGCGTCACTTATGGCGTAGGCGAGATATCCGTTCGCTAACCGAACGACGGATGTACTGCGCAGCAGTAGAAGACGTCCGTAGGTTACTAGTGTTCGATCATAGATGTCTTAGAAGCATTGCTCGTATATCCTGGGACAACCGAGTGAGCAACGCTGTCGTTAGAAAACGGGTGGTAGGTAAGAATGGCAAATCAATAGATGAAGTGGTGAAACTTCATCAGTTGAGGTGGTTGGGACATGTGTTACGTATGCCTAACCACCGACTGCTTGGACGAGCTATGTTTTGTGGTGTATGAGTAGGTTGGGACAAAGCTAGGGGCGGCCAGACTAAAAGATGGCACAAATCCATGAAGTCACTGACAAGTGGACTGAGTCATGTCAGTAGTTGTCGAGTACCTCGTTGGGGTCCGCGAGATGATAATAATCGATGGTTAGATACTCTGAATGAAATGGCTCAAAAACTTTTGCAATGGCACAGGTGCATTCATTCTTTGTGTTTTCTCAAACCCCAAACTTTTTATTTCTTCATCACTTTATCTTTATCTTCTTAAGTCTATTTCACTAGATTCTACTTCTTGAATAATATCTTCTAATCCTAACCTCTCCGACTGCTGCAAATACCTTGACTACCGCAACTACTATGGGATTTGAATTGACAATTACATCTCTGTGCTAATGTGTTACGGCAGCCTGAACTGATGTACGTACGAACGAAGTTCTACGTTGCTATTGGTTGATTGATGACTTTGAGCCATGCCGTTCAAAGTCTCTAATCATCGGCTACTATCTCGTCTCGCCAATCGCAAGCTACACCTACTAACATGGCTCAGTCCACTAATGGGCGATGACTTCATGAATTTGTACCGTGTTTTGATTTGGCCGCCCCTAGCCTACCTTTATATCAAAAAACCCCACTCATCAAGGTAGCCCGTCGTTGGGCATACGTAACGCATGTCCCACACTTCTCAATTGATCAAGATTCGTTATCTCATCAATTGATTTGCCATCTCAAAAAACAACACTGCTTACATGGTGGTTCCAAGACTTATGAGCAATGAATGCTTTGGAAACACCAACGAATATCCTCTATTCCTACTGGTCAGACAGAATTAAGTGCAAATGTGATTTCATGTCAAACAGACTATGACGTTCGGAGAAAGTACGTTACTATCCATATGAACGGTGCATCAGCTCGTTTACAAATCGACACGGCATCAGATATCACTTTAGTGTCTACAGAAACGTATAACCTGCTGGGAAAACCGCCAATAAAGCCATCTAAGAAAACAGCTAAAAGCGCTGCAGGTGGTGTGTTAAAAACTGGTTGGTGAGTTCCAGTGTGAATTTTCCTTTAATGGAACAAAATGTACAGGAATATGCTATCTGATAGAACGGCCAAACCTTGATCTTCTTGGTCTAGATATGCTAGAAAAACTGGGAATAATGAATTTACCCATTAACAGTGTCTGCAACATATCATCATTGAACACACCAGTACTTACAAGGAAGACAGGTGAAAGATTACATGATAAACGGAAGAGGAAGTCAGCCTCTGTTTTTCAGAATAACCTTGGCCTCTGTACGAATATGAAAGCTCACCTACCAGGGAAAGCAGTAGCTGCTCATCAGCTTCAACAAAACTTATCGATGGGGAAGCAGTCCAATCGACGGTTGTTCACAGATATGGCTCCTACAAAGCAGGCGGCTCGTAAGAGTACGGGTGGCAAGGCACCAAGGAAATAGTTTGACTCTAGCGCCACATCCTACGAATCTTTTCAAAGGCGAGGCGTTAGGGGAACGTAGATGGAATAAAGCATGACTGCGATAGCTGCACTCTGATGGGCAAAATCTAATTCAGTCGATCACGTGAATTACTATCCAGAAGCTTCTATGTAAATACTATAAAGATACTAACATTGTATCTTTTTTTGCCTTCGCCATCACCCTTGGCTTCTTATTTCCATTTAACCTTGCTATTTGGAATATTATCTTTTCCTGTTCAACCGTGTTTTTTTATTCTTTGGAACTTGTCCAGTGTATTGTGTGGTCAGAGAATACACTAAGCAATAGGAATTAGTTGGGAATTATTTAAGCGTAGCGTTACAACAATATTTGTTATACAGTTGTTCATTCAGTTACGTCGTTTATGTCGAGATAATAAAACTTTATTGTTATACAATTGTAGAGATTGAGTTGAGTTTCAATGAAATCACAAACCGATCAATTGTTAGATCACAATTGGATATTTGACAGCACTGGACAACTGTTTCGGCTTAGTAAATCACTCACTAGCAGTGTGCATCCACGGCTTGTTAAACGGGAATAGAACTCCAAATTCTGCAACGTAAATATGTTCAATCTTTTCATCATCGAACCAGCATCCAATGTGCCGATGTCTAACTTCAATCGATCCAACAATATTGAGCATCTTATACTCGATGACATGAGATCTAGAATCAGTCTCAGTGAAACAGACGCATTCACTCTTTCTTCTCTCATATAAGTTTTAGAATTAATTTATACTACACATTGATATAGTTAGTACATTGGGTTTTGGCTGACATTATGACCACAGATCAACAGATAAAAAACAGTTGTACATAGAAGAGTTACAAGAACAACCAAGAAGACTTGTTTGAATCATTTATATTCACAATAAATTCATGTAGGTAATTTAGACAGAGTTTTTCTCGACTTGACCAGACACTATCAACAACAACCCACTGTGGAAGAGAACAAACCAGATCCCAGTGGAGGAGGAAATCAGCAAGAAGCGGTGGAAGTGGATAGGACACACACTGCCAAAAGCCAACCGAACTGCGTGTCACAAGACAAGCCGTCACATGGAACCCTCAAGGTTAAACAAAAAGAGGAAAGCCAAGGAACACATTACCCCGTGAAATAGAGAAAGACATGAGAAGAATGAACAAAAAACTGGGAAAGGGAAGTGCCCAAGAGACAGAGTTGATTGAAGAAAAAAAACTGGTCAACTGGCCTATGCTCATTTAATCGACTTAAAGCATGACAAAGTTATAATAATATAAACGCAATTATTCACAACAATAACTATACAAAAAATATACTTACTATGGTAGAACTTAATGATAATTCAGTGCCAAAAACTGGTGCAATAAACGATACACTCACATCGCCAACATCACCAAATGCTTTGCCTATTATATAAACAATCAATAATCCACGTGTTAAATAAGTTGTTTGTCGAGTTGTTAACGATAGAACAGATACACGAGATAATGTCGATGATGAATGATTCATTGTATTCATTGAATGAACTAAAATATCTCTGTATAATGAAATAAATAACAGAAACAAAAAAGGAAGAGAAATCAATGTAGACAGATGGATATTTTTATTGTAACAGTCAGTCAGTCAGTCAGTCAGAGGCAACGTAGAACTTCGAAAGTAAGTACATCAGTTCATGTTGCCATACCACATTAACACAGACAGATGCAATTGTCAATTCAAATCCAATAGTAGAAGAGGTAGTAAAGGTATTAGAAGTAATCGGAGAGGTTGGGATTAGAAGATATTATTCAACAAGTATGATTCAATGAGATAAGTTTAGAAAGTCAAAACTAGAGTTTTTGAAGAATCCAGAAAATTAGGATTTGAGAGAACACAAAGCATAAATGCACCGGCATCATTGCAAACGGTGTCGAGCCATGTCATTCAGGGTATCTAACCATCGATTATTATCATCTCACCAACCCCAACCAGGTAGTCGACAACTACTGACATGACTCAGTCCACTTGTCAATGACTTCATGTATTTCTGCCATGTTTTGGTTTGGCCGCCCCTGGCTTTCTTCCAACCTATTCCTACACTACAAAACAAAGCTCTTCGAGGCAGTCGGTGGTTAGGCATACGCAGCACATGTCCCAACCACCTCAACTGATGAAGTTTCACCACTTCATCTATTGATCTGCCATTCTTACCTAGCACCCGTTTCCTAATAACAGCGAACTACTGCACAGTACACTCTTCCGCTAGTCACCAAACGGATATCTTGCCTACGCCATAAGTGACGCAGGTTGGCAATCACAGAGGAATTAGTGTAACTAATATCATGTCTAAAATCTTAGCCTTGATAATACTTTAAGTTCCAGCTAGAGCTCACAAAGAGCAGATTCGAGAAAACCAGGCTGGTTTCCAAACTGGACATGGATGTACAGACCACATATTCACACATCGTTATGTCCTAGAACATCGATATACTTTCAAACGTTACACAACAATTGTATTCCTGGACCTTTTTACCCGCGATTTACTTGTCGATTTAGAATATGATGAGGACGCTTAAGAAATGAAGTCTAACAAGCATGTTCGGGATGCGATTCTCCCCATTAAAATGCTTCAGGACTGGCTTACATCGGCACCGGAATTAGTGTGATAGAGAGTGGAGTACATAAATTTCATTGCTTTACTTATCTCAAGAGCTTCATCAGCGATGATGTCCTGGTACATGACGAAATCTCAGTAAACAGATCGAAGGATTGACTGGATTCCGAGAAATTTTGTCATTTATGGTGTATGCTAGATATATGTCTCTTAATCAAAGGACGAGTGTGCAGTTCAGCAGTGCGCTCCGTCCGACATCATGTGAGTGAAACATGGTCAGTAAGAAGCGCGGATATTGGTAGATTACCAGTATTCGATCAAACGTATCTTCAAAGAATTGCTCGTATATCTCGAAACCATTGAGAAAAAAATGCTGTTTTTAGGAAACGGATATTAGGCAGCAGTAGTGAATTTCCATAAGTTAAGATAGTTAGCACAAACGTGTTACAAGTGACCAACTACCGACTGCCTCAACGAGCTATGTTTTGTGATGTAAGGGTAGGCTTGAAGAAAGCTAGAAGCGGCCAAACCAAAACATAACATAAATCCATGAAGTCACTAACAACCTGACTAAGTCATGTTGGTAGGTGTAGACTACCGGGTTAGAGACTTTGAATGACATTGCTCAAAATCCATGTTAAAGGCGCCGAGGCATCCAATCGACAGAACAAAAAAAAAATAGGCAATAATCACAGGAAAAATTTACTTTGAATCGTCTAATTTCGTAGAGAATTCATCATCTACAGCAGCATTGATCGATTTCTTGTCTCCTGAATCAATGATCAATGCCAATTGTTTATCTATCATGGATTGATCTTTACATGGCATCAATTGTTTGCCTTCTTTCGATTTAGATTGTAATTTCGATGATGATTTCTTTTTTGATTTGTTCACATCAGTTTTTTCTGTGGATACACTGGGTGCATCTGGATCAATGATATGACGAGGCATTAATACAGCTGTAATCAATAGATGTAAACAGATTGCAGCCATTATAACTCCACCACCTCTAGCACTATACGTTGTATTTAAATAAGTAATCAATGAAGGGAATACCATTTGCCCAATACTAACACCAGCAATACTAATTCCATTAGCTAAACCTAGATAACGTTTGAAACAACAACCGACAACAGCAAATACTGTGAAATAAATACATGATAATGATGCACCTGTACAAGGGAGAAAGAATAAAGTAAGTGATAGATTAATTCACATGTATGTAATCAATGAAACACAGTACAACAAACATATCGAAAAAACATCAAAAGTGCAAAACAATGAAGGGTAGATGTGTAGACTATCAGTCAATTAGTTGCAATGATAAAAGGTGGTATGTACCTTGTATCAGTTCAAATGACCATACTAGATTAACATCTATAATAGTGGAGAATTGTTGTTACGTCTGCATGTAAACACATCAGCTTGATATGCCTGCATCATTAGGAGTTTACTTAGTCGGAAAACGAGAGCGAGGATCCGGCGACACGACATGCTACTCTAATCCGATTATTCCAAACCCTCATATTGAGTAAAAAATAAGAAGACTTGAATGTGGAGTAGAACCTGTATTCTACAAGCATCCAGAAAGTACGAGGTCCGAATCCAGAAGAGAATCAGGATTCCGAACAAGGGATCCGGGACCGAGTCCTGGTCATAAAACGTTTCAGATAATGCGTATTTGTACATTTTGGTCGAATAGGAAACAGCATCGAATTCTGTGACATTGACAGTTAGGACGACTAATTGGAAGCAACATTTGAAGTGACATTGATAGTCAGGACAGCCAATAATGAACAACATTGGAGCACGTGATATTGATACCTAGGACGACCATAAAATTGACCATTAGGAATTAACCAATAGGAATAGACTAATAATTCTCTTAGGATATTGGATGAATATCCTAACAAGAATGTACCAATATTAGTAGTAATCGAAAGTATTGGGGATCGTTACTGTGATTTGACGAGCATATACCAGTGAAATAAATTAATAAAGAGAAAAAGGTTATAAGGAATTCAACAGGTTAGACTTTGAGGGAAGACAACGAATGTGTGCATTTGAATTAATGCAAACGACTTTGAGGCATGTCATGTCAACGTATTTAACATTCGGTTACTAGAGTCTCGTGGGCCCGGACTAGGGTAGTTTACACCCACTAATATGGCTCATTGAAGTTGTTGATGGTTAAGCATAAGTAACACATGTCCCAACCACATCAATTGACCTACCATCTTTACCTAGTACCCTTTTCCCAACCCCAGAATCTCATACTCGATTGTCCCAGGATATATGAGTAATGCCTTGAACACACAGATCATTAAAACACTAATAACCTACGACAAAAGCCTGTCGAACATATTGTATCCTCGTCGAGATCTCGTCATACACCAGACCAACTGCACTAATGAAACTCCCCAGATAAATGAAGAGGTAAACATGCTCAACTACTTCACTACTTATCACTAGCTTGGGTGCCGATGCATGCCAAATGTTGAGGTGAAGAATCGCATGGATTCTGACTGAGTGAGAATTTTCTTCTTCGTTATAATTTTCATATGGGACAATTAAGCTGATTGATTTATGCACGAACATTCTTTTACACAATAAACAGATATTTAAGATTTAGTGAGTAGTACCTTTCCGATTAATGCTCATACTTCTACTACCTCGTCCACTATGGGATTTAAATCGACAATCACATTTCTGTGCTACCATGTTGTATAGCAACCTGGACTGATGATGTACGTACGTACGAAGTTATACGTTGTAAATGACTGAGTGATTGATTGACTGAACCCTTATTCTGAAGCATATCAACATATATGACGTGTGTTTTACTGCTGCCTCCTAACACTTAGAAGTCAGATACTGGTCACAATAGAAATGGATAAGATAAAAGTTGGAGGATATTCAAATCGTGATTTAATATCGATCCATGAAATTATTGATTTTTAATATGAAATGTTTTGGTTGGTGGTGATGTACAGTGAGTGTACTTGAATGAGGTTCAAGCGAAAACCACAATTAGTGGCGAATACAGATGGCTTTACTTCATATATCCCATTCTAAACTTCGGTTGTTATAATCGCTCTTTACATTTTTACTATCCACTGACATCTTTGAAGCCTATCTTGTTGATGTCAACTGGAATAGATTCATATCTGTACTAGATCTTCGCACGTTGACAATCAGCTACGAGGTAGAATTTAGTACGCGTTTCCATACCACATTAGCAGAGACAGATGCGATTGCCAATTGCCATAGTGGGAGATGTAGTAGAAGTATTAACAGTAATCGGAGGAATTACGGTTCGAAGATATTATTCAAGAAGTATGAACCAGTGAAATAAACTTGAAAACAGTAAGATAAATGTGATGAGAAATTCAGAAGATCGGAATTTGAGAGAACACAAAGAATGGATGCATTGCTCCTATATCCTGAAGCAATTCAGTAAGCATTGTTGTTGTTAAGAAACGGGTATTAGTTAGGGATGGCAGATCAATTGTTGAAGTAGTGAATCTCCATCAGTTAACGTGGTTGGAACATGTGTTATGAATGCCCAACCACCGAATGACTTGATGAACTATGTTTTGTGATGTAAGCGTAAGCTGGGAGAAAGCTAGGGAGGCGGCCAGATGAAAATATGGAGATGATAACCGATGGTTAGAGACCTTGAATGACGTGGATCAAAATCATTTACAATGGAACAGGAATAATATCTTCAAATCTTAATCGTCTTCATTACCGCTAGTACTTCTACTACATCTACCACTATGGGATTTGAATTGACAGTTACGTCTCTGTGTCTGCTAATGTGATATGGTAAACTGAACTGACGTATGTACGTACGAAGTTCTATGTTGTGACAGTCAGTCAGTTACGGGTGACAGACTAACTAACTAACTATTAGAAAAGAATTTTGTATACCATAAGCATAACATAAGCGGTATTAGTTAGTTAGTTAGTTGCAACGTAGAAGTTCGTACGTGTGTACATAGCTTCATGTTGCCATACCACACGAGCACAGAGACGCAAATGTCAAATCAAATCCCATAGTGATAAAGATAGTAGAGGTATTGATGGTAATGAAGAAGACTAGGGTTCGAAGATATTATTCAGGAAGTATAATTCAGTGAGATAAGGTTAGAAAGACAAAAGTAGAGGTACTGACGAATCCAGAGAGCTCAACGAATGGATGCACTTGCGCCATTGTGAACGATTTTGAGCCATGTCGTTTAAGGTCTCTAACCAATGGTGACTTTGGTCACTACTTCATCTATTGATCTGCCATACTTACCTAGTACTCGTTTCCTAACAACAGCATTGCTTACTCGGTTGTCCCACGATATACGAGCAATGCTTCTTAAACATCTATGATCGAAGACTAGTAACCTACGGACATCTTCTACTCTTAACGGCCATGTTTCGCATCCATATAGTAGGACGGAGCGAACTGCTGCGAAGTACATCCTCCCTTTGGTTAGCGAACGGATATCTCGCCTACGCCATAAACGGCGTAAATTGACAAAAGCAAATCGAGCCTTCTGTATCCGCACTGAGATCTCGTCAGTCATCAGGCTATCAGCGCTGATGAGACTCCCAAGATAAGTGAAGCGGTCTACATGTTCGACTACTTAACTCCCTATCACTAGTTCAGGTGCCGATGCAACCCAATCTTGAAGCAACATTTTGCATTTCGAGGGTGAGAACCGCATCGCAAACATGCTCGCATTGTTGCTTACGGTAGTCAGAAGACTGCATTTTGTCAGCGTCTTCACCGAATAGAACTATGTCATCGGCATATTCTCGATCAGTAAGCGATTTTCCTGGTAGGAGGTCAACCCCTGAAAAATCTGACGAGCTTAATGTTAACTCTAAGAGGATGTCTACGACCAAGCTAAATAAGAATGGAGAGAGTGGACAGCCCTGACGGACACCACTTGATGTAGAGAATTCAGATGACAGTTCGCCATATGCTCTCACCCGATCAGTAGTGTTCGAGTAGAGAGCTTGTATAAGGTTAGTGTACTTCTTTGGTACACCTTTCAATGACAGACACTGCCACAGAACCTCACGATCCACTGTGTATAATGTCGCTTTTATGCCCAGGAACACAACTATTTTCGGACGTCTAAATGTGTGTCTGTGTTCCAAGACCTGTCGTAATGTGAAGATGTGGTCTATACAACCACGTCCAGGCAAGCGGTATTTGAATCTGTAATTTAAAAGAGTAGACAGCTCTCTCAAAAAAACCCATCCAAGAACCAGCCACAAACCATCTAAGTTACAATTCATTTTATGCATACTACTAATTAATCAGAAGTAAAAAAGATACTGAATCTATCTAACCACCAACAGAAAAAAAACCAACCAACAAACAAATAGAATAACACAAAACCAACAATATTTGTTTAATTAAGGTAAAAATTGATTAAGTATTTACTACTAATACTAATACTACTCACATTCGTTTCATTTGCATAATGAACTAGTTACGGCATAGTAGTTGACAAGATACCGTGGACTAGAATATCTTGTTAGTTGATAAAAGCCAGGAGAGGCTTATCGTTTTTTGTCAACACTGCCTTCATCAACATCTCACATTTCAACCTAGCACATGCTAGAGCTACGTCGAATTTCATCGGTTGCGCTTGGTCGATAGAATTCGTAGTGTGTGTACTGCACATATCGAGATCACAGGGATTGTACCAGCCTTCGGACAATGCAATCAATCCATTATTCTTGAGTTATTCACACATCTTCCGACCTTGCCAACTATTCGCTTTTATCTTGATTGTTTCTATTCGAGTGTATATTTGTGTACAACTTATACTTCGCTTATCGTATATGTATGGCTGATATTTGTCTGACTATAAATGATGGTTAGAACAACACATATAAGTGAACAATATTGTTGTTTTCGATTAGATTGTCATCAGGCTTTACTCTAATATACATGAATATATATGTATGTTTTGTCATGCCTCATTACATGGAGTTGGCCCAATGGCCGTCTCCACTTCGCTTTGCTTTACTTCGCTTTAACGCTTTGTATTATCATATCTGTCTGTGCGAACGATTGTTTGATATAAATAAACTCATCCAAGCGAATTCAATCAGTCAATCAGATGCAACGTAGAACTTCGTACGTACGTAAGTACATCAGTTCATGTCGCCATACCACATCAGCACAGAGATGTAATTGTCAATTCAAATCCAATAATAGAAAAGGTAGTAAAGGTATTAGAAGTAATCGAAGAGGTTAGGATTAGAAGATATTATTCAAGAAGTATGATTCAGTGAGAAAAGTTTGGAAATTGGAAGCTAGAGGTGCTGACGAATCCAGAAGATTAGAATTTGAGAGAACACAGAGAATAAATGCACCGGCATCATTGCAAACGGGTTTGAGCCATGTCATTCAAGGTCTCTAACCATCGATTATTATCATCCCACCAACCCCAACCAGATAGTCGACAACCACCGACATGACTCAGTACACTTGTCAATGACTTCAAGGACTGCTGCCATGTTTTGGTCTGGCTGCCCCTAACTTTCTTTTAACGTACTCCTGCACTACAAAACAAAGCTCGACGAGGCAGTCTGTGGTTAGGCACGAGTAACACATGTCCCAACCACCTCAACTGGTGAAGTTTCAATACTTCATCGATTGATCTGCCATTCTTACCTAGCACTCGCTTCCTAATAACAGCGTTGCTCACTCGGGTGTCCCACGATATACCAGCAATGCTTCGAAGACACCTATGATCGAAAACCAATAACCGACGAGTATCTTCTACTCTCATTGGCCATGTTTCACAGCCATAAAGTAAGACGGAGCGAACTACTGCGTAGTACACTCGTCCTTTAGTCAGCAAACGGATATCACGTCTACGCCATAAGTGACGCAACATGACAAAAGCCAATTGAGCCTTCTGTATCCGTGCTGAGATATCGTCAGTCACCAGGCCATCGGCACTGATGAGACTCCCGATATAAGTGAAGCCATTTCATATTTGGCTAGTTATTATCGCCGTCGCATGAACAAGATTCACGTACGTACGATATATATATATATATATATATATATATATATATATATATATATATATATTATCAAAAATTCTATCAGACCTAAACGACTTGAGTAAGCATAACATTTTAATCAATAACTCATTAGTAAACAGTGAATTATAATAGACTATAAGGTAGAAAAAAAAACAAAACATATAGTCAAAACAACCTACCAATTCCTAAGCCAACAGCAACTACCCAAAGAGCCAAATTAGGGGAACATGATGCAATCAATAAACTGATAAATGAGCCAAAAGCCCCAGCCATTACAACAGGTCGACTACCATATCGTTTGGAAATTAAATGGTTAACAAGAGCTAGAAATAATAAAAAAAAATGACGATTTATGAGCAAACGAAAAAGAACAATGGTATAAAAACAGAAATCGATTTCGATATTAGAGAAAACCAGTCAGTCAGACAAAACGTAGAACTTCGTACATAAGTACATCAGTTCATGTTGCCATATCACATTAGCGCAGGGATGTGATTGTCAATTTAAATCCCATTGTGGTAGCGATAGTAGAAGTATTAGCAGTAATGAAGAAGATTAAGTTTCGAAGATATTATTCATAAAGTAAAATCTAGTGAAATAAACTTAGAAAGAAAAACACAAAGGTGATGAGGAGCTCTGAAGGTTAGGACTGGAGAGAACATAAAGACTGTATGCACCTACACTATTGCAATCGGTTTCGAGCCATGTCATTCAGGGTCTCTAACCATCGATTAGTATCATCTCGCAGGACCCAATCACGCAGTCGACATCTACCAACACGGCTCAGTCCACTTGTCAGTGACTTCATGTAGACGCCTGTAGACCCTTCGAGGTCTTTATCCTTTATCCGAAGGATAAAGCAGGAGGGTTTTGGGATTGAGGTTGCAGACCCCATCCGGCAAAAAACGAACTCGCTGAAAAAAAGCTAACAAGAACGGAGGAATATTGATACAGATGAATGTGTCCGATATAAGAAGACATTCGTTAGTTTGATATCCTCTGTGACCATTGACAAATCGCATCACTTATTCAGTAGAAGAGGGTATTCATCTGCCAGCTAAGGGGTGAGTATATTTACGTAAAAGCCTTCTTTCAATTACAAAATGGTTGTGAAACATTATCCTGAAAATTCAAGGATATTATCCATAGGTTATCAATATTTAATCATAGGTTCTTTCGAAGTGTTGCTTGAGTATATTAAGACCACAAAGAGAACAATACTGGGGTTAGACTCAGTCAGTCAGTCAGATGCAACGTAGAACTTCGTACGTACGTAAGTACATCAGTTCATGTTGCCATACCACATCAGCACAGAGATGTAATTGTCAATTCAAAACCAATAGTAGAAGAGTTAGTACGGGTATCAGAAGTAATCGGAGAGGTTAGGATGAGATATTATTCGAGAAAGATAGAGATTATGAAGAATTCAGAAGGTTGGAATTAGAGAGAACACAAAGAATAAATGCACCGGCGCCATTGCGAACGATTTTGAGCCATGTCATTCAAGGTCTCTAACCATCGATTATTATCATCTCGCGGACCCCAACCAGGTAGTTGACAATTACCGACATGGCTAAGTCCCCTCGTCAATGACTTCATGGATTTCACTGGGGTTAAACTGAAAAAATTTCAAACATAATATGTACAAAATACAAACGGAAACTTACATAGACAATACATCAGGGTAAAGATTAGACCACCAGCTAGAAACAAATAGGCAGAACCACATTCAAACACTTCTTGAAAAGCTTCCATAACCAAACTATAAGATTTGCCTAAACCACCTAACAGGATGTTGGCAACAAAACCACCTTTTGTTCAAATGAAAAACAAACATAAAAAAACATAAAACATTGTAAAAGTCTTCACACTAGAATATGACATTTACTCAAAAATCAAAGTCACATGAAGCGGGTTCAATTGTTGAATACTTACTTATAATACATATTTTCTTGCGGACTGCAAACAGGTAGTCTACACCTATTAACATTGATGTAATAGATATGTGCCATGTTTTAGTTTGGACATCCTTGGCTTTCTTCCAGCCGAACCCTACATCACAAAACATCACTTGTCGTCGAGGCAGTTGGTGGTTAAGCATAAATAACACGTCCTAACCACCTTAACTGATAAACATTCACTACTTCATCAATTGATTTGCCATCCATGCCTCATACTCTTTTCGTCATAACTGTAGTGCTTATTAGAAGACTTTCCCAGGATATATGAGAAATGTTTCAAAGACACTTATGAATATCCTCTACTCTTACTGGTCATGTTTCGCACCTACAGAGTAGAACGGAGAGAACTGCTGTTCAGTGAACTCTTCCTTTGCATATGCCATAAATGATGCAAGTTAGGAAAAGCTAGGCAAGCGTTCTGTATCCATGCTGAGATTTCGTCATTCACCAAGCTATCAACACTGATGGGACTTATAAGATAAGTGAAGCGGTGAACACGTTCAACTGCTTCACTTCCCATAGCAAGCAAATACTGAAGGAACATTTTGAATTTTGAGAGGAAGAATCACATCCCGAACATGCTTGCATTGTTACTCAAGGTGCTCAGAAGACTACTGCTTGTCACTGAACAAAACAGCATACTCTAAGTCGACATCAACCAAATCGCCTGGCAAAAGTTCGATTCTTGAAAAATCAGACGGGAACAGTGTTATCTTAAAAAAGTATGACAAGCATGACAAGATTGAATGAGAATTGAGAGAGTGGACAAACCCTTGACGGATACCACTTGAAGTAATCGGTTCCGATGACGGCTCACCACGATAAGCTCTAACTCAACTAGTAATGTTTGAGTAGTGCCGGAACAAATTTAATGTACTTCTTTGGTACACTTTTCAATAACAAACAATGCTACAGAACCATCCAATAAATTATTAATTAATTTGTAAAAATAGTGGGTTATATTATGGCTTTCAATGAAAAAATTATTCAATGATTTAAGGCGACAAACAATTAATCAAGTGAAGTGTAGTATTTGTACGCTTATCGAAAAAATATCTGTTTAACCAAGGTATAAAGGTCAATTTTATCTAAATTGTAGTAAACGAATTGTCTGAAACTGTAATGAGTATCAGTCGAATACTGAAAATGTATATAGCCATGGCGTGATCTATAATAAGCTCGAAATAAATCAGGAAAATTGACAGGTGCAATGAAAACTTGACATTCGCAATATCAGCTTCAGTTAGTCAGATGCAACATAGAACTTCGTACGTACGTATGTACATAAGTTCATGTTGCCATATCACATTAGCACAGAGACGCAAATGTCAAATCAAATCCTATAGTGGTAGAGATAGTAGAAGAATTACTGCTAATGGAGAAGATTAGGATTTGAAGATATTATTCAAGAAGTATAATTCAGTGAGATAAGGTTAGAAAAACAAAAGTAGAGGTGCTAACGAATCCAGAAGATTAGGATTTGAGAGAGCTCAATGAATGGATGCACTTGCGCCATTGCAAACAATTTTGATCCGTGTCATTCAAGATCTCTAACCATTGGTGACTATCGTCTCGCGGATCCCAACCAGGTAGCCTACATCTACCAACATGACTCAGTCCACTTGTCAATGACTTCATGGATATCTGCCATCTTTTGGTCAGGCCGCCTCTAGCTTTCTTCCAACATACTACTACACCACAAAATATAGCTCGACGAGGCAGTCGGTGGTTAGGCATTGCCACAACCACCTCAGCTGATGAAGTTTCACCACTTCATCTGTTGATCTGCCATCCTTACCTAGTACTCGTTTCATAACAACAGCATTGCTTACTCGGTTGTCCCACGATATACGAGCAATGCTTCTAAGACATCTATGATCGAAGACTAGTAACCTACGGACATCTTCTACTCTTAACGGCCATGTTTCGCATCCATATAGTAGGACGGAGCGAACTGCTGCGAAGTACATTCGTTCTTTGGTTAGCGAACGGATATCTCGCCTACGCCATAAACGGCTTAAATTGACAAAAGCAAATCGAGCCTTCTGTATCCGCGCTGAGATCTCGTCATCATCAGGCTATCACCACTGGTGAGACTCGCCAGATAAGTGAAGTGATCAACACACTCGACTACTTCATTGGCTATCACTAGTTCAGGTGCGGATACAGCACAGTCTTGAAGCAACATTGTGCATTTCCGGGGGGAAAACCGCATCCCGAACATGCTTGCATTGTTGCTTATGGTAGTCAGAAGACTGCATTTTGTCAGCGTCTTCACCAAATAGAACTATGTCATCGGCATATCAGCTTAACCTTTAAAAATGTAGTCACCATCGAATTATGAGTGAAAGTGATTTATAATGCAGCTGTGAAGAATGCTCTTACCATAATCGGCAATAATCAGTCATTTGAAACTGTTTGCTCTCATTACTGAGCTTGAACACAGGAACGCATTTTCCGCCACTTAGATTCAAAATCAGAAGTTTGACTGGTATTGTTATTTATGCACCGCCAAATATGTGCAACTCTTAAAAATTTAGACCGATTATTTAAACTCCTTAACTACATCATCCAGTGCGTAGATATGGATTCGAAACGTGTAAGGTAATCAAAGTCGACTCATCCATTAAAAGCAGATTTTCAACAGGTAAGCCCTCAAAACTAACCAGTTTTTCTTTTACAAAACAAAATATCTGAAGGTGATATTGGTAACTGAGATTCTACCTTTAATGTAGACATAAGTGAAAAGTGATATAAAGGGAATTTACTAATTTTTCCAAATTTAGGAACATCATATAGTGGGCGAATATTAAGCATGAATCGAGGATCAATTAAAATTAACTAATGAAAAGTAAGTAGCCTTTAATTCGTAAGCAAATAAGTGAATAACCTTAATCGTTTTGATGTCCCTGCATTATGATTCAGTCAGTTAGAACGTAGAACTTATTAGATAAAAACATCAGTTAGAATTAAAATGCCCTATTCGTACAAAACGATGGAATTTTCAGGTCAGAGTAGCGTGTTAACAGTATGAATACTGAAGATCGAAGATAAGATTCAAGGAACTGTAATTCAGTGAAATAAAAAGGTTATCGGGAATTCAGAAGGTTAGTATTTGACAGGACACAAAGGATGGATAGTCAGCATCTAGTTAAATCACTCATGGATCATAAAAATGCATCGGAAACTAACTTACCAACTACTGTACACCAGGCCATCCCTCGATCTACATACACAGTCGACATTATATAGGTATTGTATATATGCTTCGAAGATTCGTCCTATTTACATCAGGTACTTTCACTGAATTAACAAGAAGACAATAAGACCTTGTGAATACGCAAAGTATTTTGAATTATATTTAAAAGAAGTAATTTCATGGTTCAACTTGAAACTTTGAACACAACAGCTCACCGAATTGTAGCATAGATCCCAGCAAAATCGATCGGGATTAAGGAGTGGACGTTTCTCTAATATAACCAGAAAAGCTTTCAGTATTGTCTGAAATGTTTTCGTTGACGTTTTATTGACTTAACTGAAAATAGATTAAATAGTTCCCTGCTACTGGCTAGATACTGATGGATTTGTAGCTCTTAATGTATAAAACAACAATCCATCTATCCTTTGTAATTTATTTCGATGTGTTATTTCTCCAAAACAATTCCTAGAATTTCGAGATCTAAAACTGCCATAGGAATGCTTTAGACAAAAAAAGAACTGCGGTGAAACACGTTACTAATAAAACCTTAAATGCAGCTCACAATTTACAGATTCCCGTAAAGTTTCGAGATTTTATTACTTATCAGTTTCATAGGGCATGTCAGTTGCTCATTCTCTACCGTTATTACACAGGAAGTAGTAGATTATCCACCCGATGAAGTTGTAATTCTAATTCCTTCAAAAAAAGCAAAAATGGATATTTATACGCCAAAGACCTAAAACAACAGATTTCTGTCATCGACAAGCCAGGGGGAAATAAAACTTTTGCTATCGTTATTGTGCCAACAACCAACCTTCATAAGAACAAAAACACAATTTTACGGAAATTAGGGTGACGATAGTTTCCTAACTTGAGGATAACTCTTATATGGGCTCCCTTCAGTCGGACTCTTAATATGAAAATCAGGAAACCCTAAAAGCTTATTTTGGTTGGCATATCTTAAATTGTACGAAAGCAAAAAAGACATGAGAATATAGTATTTATGTGAACAACCTAGAGGACCCAAGCACCAATTAAATCCCAAATCGGTATCCACTGAACAACCTTGAGTTGATTTAACAGTAGTTCGGAAAAATAACGATAATCGGCAGTTATCAGTCTTCCGTAGAATTATTATGTCTACCTGCCAATATCAATCCTTGAAATGTGTAGTACTGTAAAAATAAAACCTTATTGATATTAGGTTTTCTGAATGCGAATTACATTATTCCACCATTCCATACGAGCATCGGAACTCCTGATGTCAAAGAATTGATCTCGCTGCCGTCCGATCCCTCCTCAAAACTAGGAAATTTGTCAAACATGAACAGTCTCTTCTAGATTCGTGCTATTTTCTGGCAAAGAAATTTGTTTCTTTTCGTACCCACTGAATAATCCCCTCCGTTAGTTTGATGGCTACGCTGGTTAGACCGACAGGTTGATGGTTACTATTTCCCTACTCCATACTTTACAAACTTAAATGACCTGGCACCCAATCTTCAGCTTGCCCGAAAGAAATGTCAAACGGTAATGCGAGAGTTCAGGATTAGCACCCACCAGACGTTTCATGTTCCTGTTGATGAACATCGTCAGGAAAACTGAACTTATCTAATCCCAGACGCTGAAGTAATCGTAAGACAACTCTCTCCTTAATGCCTAGGAGATCTATCGGCAAAAAGCCAACGATGAGCAATTTTTTATGATCACTAGTGGGAAACACTTTACCAAACTATTACCGTGCAGCTTCTTGCCTCTCAACTACGCCAGGAGCCCATCAGAGGCTGCTGCCGGTCTCAACTTGGATAAAGGAGGGTGGTTGGTCCTATTGTTGGCGACCTCATCCCGCAAAAATCTAACTCGCTAAAAAACGATCATCAGGAAAAATAATTTAAACCATTTTAGCTCTGTCCTGTGAGTTGGAAGGTGTTCTTTCAGAAGAGTAATGACGTCTTGTAGTGGCACGCTTCAACGAAGAAAATACGATTTGTGAAAAATAAACGTTATTGTACATCTTTTGTTGAACTGTACCAAAAACACTGCTACGACTTCTTGCGCGCAACGTTCTCTTCGCGTTGCTGCCATTTTTTCTCTATTTGCTGCTCCCCATGTAATGCCAATGTTCTCCTTCAATAAATAACTCAACCATGGATTTATTTTGTTTTGCTTTACATCATGACGGGACATTATGGAACATTTAGTGGTGAGCATAGTCAATCTGGTATCTTGACTCACTCTCAACAATTGGTGAGACCGACGTTTTTTCCAAACGAAGTCAATTACGGTGAGTCTATTATTTATCTATCACCATTTTTATAATGTTGCAATACTATTAATAATGTCTTTAATATGTATTATACTTGCAACAACCTTTCGAAATGGTAGATAGCTATAATAATAGACTCCGAGGTGCAGGTCATTGCATGTTAACCTGTCTCCTCCCCGTCACTTCAGGTTGTTAGTTTATTTTACGTGCTCGAATTTTGCACTAACGTTAGGTACTTGGTGGCCACAAGTGCCCAAGTTTCTGTCGTATCGTTTGGTAGCAGTAAGTCATAAGCTACGATGCTTCGACCACGCACTGCGAACGGCTCTGTCATTCCTACCTACGGTATACGACAGCTAACTATCTACCTGAATAGCCGACGACAGTTTCTATGGACGTTCATCCCTTCTGATGTTCCCATAGCCATAATATATATTTATTCGCAAATAACTACGTTACAAGAGTCACGCCAGTTTACAGGCTAGATCAAATTGTCACAAATGCTTTCACAATTACTGTAAAGTTATAGTAGTTAAATTAAGTATAAGAGTCAGTTTCTCATTGCATATTTACACCATGTCACTGACAGAAAACGGTATTATACAGCCACATTTTCAATAGTAGAGTACAAATAAGGAAGGAAGGTGCACAATAGGTTCTTTTGGCGATTTTTCGAGACCGATAGTGAATTTGTTGAGAAAGGTCATATGGAACGCGCTTGATACGAGCTGTGATCCAGACAGTCATGTACATAGGGTGCATGTTCCCTAGAGTCGCCAAGGATTTCCCACCGTGAATGGGGTTCTGAAAAGGAGAAGAGAGAGAGAAAAAGGCAGCAGTGTGGCAAGTGTATATATAACCAAAGCACTACTTAACCTGTCATGTTGAATTAGTCAATACAGTAGTAAGTCAAGATAAAATTCATACTGACCACTTAAATCAAATTAAATTATTGGAATATAAGAATATAACACACAGATAAAGGAGTACAGCAAAAAGAAGGGAGAGTTGTGCAGTGTCAGGTGGATAGAAGAGAAGTCGAAGTAAGAAGCTGGATTTATGTATGTTGAAATCGAAGGAGTAGAGTTTGTAACAAGAAAACTTTGGTGAATAAAATCTCGCACTGTCTAACTGTTTTTCTAATTATTATTATTGAATGCCAACCTCTAAGTCATACTCTAAGCGCTTGAGTAAGAATGTTGCGGGTGTCTCGACATATCAGACAGGCGTACGTTAGAAAATAAGAAAGAGCAGTATTCAGCAACAGGTCTTACGCATGTTTTATAGAGAATTGTTCTGGATTCTCTATGAAGGAAGTTACGAAAGATGAAACCAAGCATTCTTCTCATTCGAGAAACTTTATTGGAGATATGTTCGGAGAAGTTAAGGTTGTGCGAATAATGCACTCCAAGATCAGTTACGGATGTGAGTTTGGGCAATACATTCCTGTTGAGAATAAGATCTAATTTGGGAGACGTGTTTCCGAAACACATCCAGCCACACTTCTCAGTATTAAGTTCAAGGTTCCATTGCTTACACCAGACATCTACAGTATTGAGTTCGTGCTGGATTGTGTGCAACAAGTTTCCTAAGTCAGATTTGCTAGTTTGATAAATCACTTTTAGGTCATCCGCATAGAGGTAGGTTTTACCAGTGTTGAAACAACTGCATATGCTGTTGATGTAGATTATGAAAAGTAGTGGACCCAAAACACTGCCCTGCACAACACCACCGGTAATTGGTCGAGGTGTAGATGTATGTGAGTTGATTTTGGTAATCTGATATCTATCTGTGAGGAACGACCTAATTCACTGCAACAGGTGGCCACTAATACCGACGGACTGAAGTCTGTTGATTAGGAGATTGTGAGGTACCTTATCGAAAGCCTTTTTGATATCAAAATACAACACGATTACTAGTTGCTTTTGATCGCGTATGCTGGTAACCTCATTAAAGAAATCTAAAAGACGTCGATTTCCTACAACACCTATGAATCGCTAGTCGATTCACGTAGGCTGCGTTAATCGATACTTCGTCGAATATCAAATCCATGGTTTTTAAAGCGCAAACAGATATGTACCGAATCATTAATATGTATATTTTTTGCAATACTATTTATTTCATGTCATATTCGATAAATTCCCCAAAGTAACGAAACCGAGGAGATTCAACTGGTGATTATTTATGTGGTAAGCCACATTGTCACCTGCAGACCCCCAGTCACGGCAAAACCTCGCCGACTGGCACTGGACAACTTAGTTTTCGCTAAGCGTGAGTTTGACAGTTCACTTGCTATATGTATTACTTAATCTTTCTCACAGTCCTTAAGACTCCTCTCTCAACTCGGTTCGCAGAAAGATGGCATTTGTTGGAGACGACATGAGGATTATGCAGCAGCAACGGCAGATATCCAATGTCCCGCCTCCAAACTTGTATAAGGCACGACATTGCATCTGCATGAGGAATTTTTTCACACCACGGAGCAGATAACGTCCAACGACTATCTGCGTAGATGCGAATACTGCCTCCGGTGTGAACTCGAATATAACATCGACAGGTCGCTCTCCCTTGAGATTTATTTACCTGTCGGCAAGTTTTCTTACTAGTAGATTCGGTACTCAACAACCTTACGAAGGATCTTTTCACGTGATCCCTCGTCACGAAAAGACCTTCAAGGTCGATGGATACAGTCAGCATTGATCGTCTCATACCAGCACATGTCGATGACAGTGCTCTACCTGGTATATCGAGATTTAATGCTCGACTCGTCCAACTCACTAGCAGGATCCTTATTTTTCCTTCTGATCCCACGCTAGCGAAATCAAAGACCTTCTCACGTCCCAGTCAGCGGCAAGCGTCATCTGCACAATCTACGAACGAGACTCCGGTCTCACGTCCAGATCAGCAGACCACGCCGCACTTGACTGCGGATGAGATTGCAGGCTCAGGTGGTACGCACGAGGCTACTGACTCGCGCGCCGGTCGCCGCGTACGCCTACCTGTACGCTTTCTCGACTAACTACCAATCAACCAAGGATGCAGCCTGGGATTTTACCCTCATACTACATGCATGCTACAAATTTATCTTTTCTTTGATTTTCTTTTTATCCCAAGCCTATACCTTCGACAATTGCCCTGTTGGTATCGTCGACTACAGTCAACCTTGGCGAAAGCTGGCCTAATCACCCACGCTCTTGTCAATGCATTCAGTCGATTTTCTGGTTACGAATATATCTGGTATACGAATGGTTTCGCACTGGCCGTTTCTGGCTCCTTCGCTCAATTTGGTTCCGTCCTACGTCTTCAGCTTTATCTGGTCCGAACGCCTACGAACGCATTCCTCAGACTCTGGATGCGAGCCACGCTGGTGTGGCATGCCAATCCGGTAGACAAACTTGGCACGTCAACACGAGCAGCATACCTGTCACGTTGCTACTGGCACAGTTCAACGTAGAAGACTATCGGTGACAACACGAGCTTCATTTGTCCCTTCCTGTTCGTCAGCATTTCGGCACTAAAAACAAATTTGGACCGACCAGCCCACCCCCCGAACGCAGCCGCTATGTATCGAAAGTTTGAACCCTTTCTAGGCAGGGCTGCTGTAGAGGAACGCTTCTACGAAGAAAATACGATTTCTGAAAAACAAAAATTATTGTACATCTTTTGTTTAACTATACCAAAAACACTGCTCTGGATTCACTCACCACAATCTCATGATAAAAGCCGAGTTTCTACGGATGTCACAGGGCAAATGCCCAATCTGCCAACCAGAACAACCATTATCTTAAAAATCTGAACAGTTCGAACATTGTGAAAGACTAGAAGACTATCCTTAGTCACTGCAGAAATGAAAAGATACAAAGTGGACGTGCATGGGATCAGTGGAACTCATTGGACGCAAATTGGACCAGCATTAATAAAGTAGTTGTTATACTCCCGTGATGTAAAGAAAAATTCATCACATAGGCACGGCGTGTAGATGAATTTTCTACCCTAGCAGTTCACTTTGTTTCCATTAGTTGTAGGTTGAACGCGCTATCCCCCAATCCAATATCAAAAACGCAATAATTCTAGGAGAAAGCGGTCTATTTTCACAATAAAATGGAAATACAAACAGTTACCTAACTATTAATACACCTTCCAAGTCCAAATTACCCTGATGGGTATCCGATTCCAAAAGAATAAGTGTTACTAGTGCTTACTGCCACAGTATCGAATCCAAATATGGCTGTAGTCATATTAAATATCAAATTTAAACAACATATGTACAGTTCAGAAGCAAACATAAAACTTCAATATAAGTACAAAATATAGAAATAATAACAACATACAATGATAAAATCTCAAAATGGAATGAAATAAAGTACCAAAATGTCAACAGAAAGAGTCAGTCATATCATAACACAAATATATATACATGGAGGGATTTTCCAAAAAACAAAACATTCAAAAATGATTCTACACCGGCCCGGAAAATCCCTCCATGCAAAAAAACAAGCCCTTTTTGACACTTCAACCGGCGAAAGTAGGTGGAGTAGATGGGAATGTTGAGGCATTAATTTATCTCCGGATTCTGTTGAGTTCAGGTGACCTGTTGCTTGACGAAATACCGTAACGTATTCAGAAGGTTCGGCTAGATTTTGACAACTTGTGTCATTTATTGCGTTCCCGGTATATCCGTCCACTGATCAAAAGGCCAGTTTGCTGCACATCAGTACGCTCCATTATAACGTAGACAGTAAGTATTGTAAATGGATTTCTACGGTGGCCGTCCCAATGGGTTCCAATAGGTGCACTCCTGAACTCGTTTCTCCCAGTCTTAGGTCCCGATAAAGCAAAAATTCTAGGAGAAAGTGGTCTTTATTAGTAAACACATAAAAATACAAAGCAGGACCTGGAATTAATACACCTTCCAGGTTACAATTACTCCGAAGAGTATCCGAAACAACGATAGATAAGTGACGTTAAGTCCAACGGCTACTGTATCAATCCGAATATGGCTGTAGCCATATTAAAGATCAAATTTAAACAACAGATATACAGATCAGAAGCAAACACAAAAACTTCAATACAGGTACAAAATATAGAAATAATAACAATATACAATGATAAAATCTCAAATTGGAATCAAATATAATACCAAAAATCTCAACAGAAAAAGTCCGTCATGTCATAACAAAAATATGTAAACATGGAGGGATTTTCCAAAAAACAAAACATTCAAAAAGAATTCTACACCGGCCCGCAAAATCCCTACATGCAAAAAGAGCAAGCGTTAATGACACTTCTATTTAGGGTTCCCACTCATCCCCTAATCCACACCGGAATAACGTGTAGGACTTACAGCAGTACGCCTACCCGCCCTCCAACATGGATATGACCTATCAAGCTAACTAGGTACCTATGCCTTCCCATCAGGCCCTTGATTCCCCTATCTATCGTAGCATTACCTAACGGTAGTATAAACCTTACCCAATTAACCCACACGAACATGTACAAACCGTCGTAAAACTGGTCATATCCTATCCGGTAACTACATTCCATATCATGGGGATGAGTCGACATTCCATCACCACTCATCTCTCTACATGAAAGAACAGCATTAGTGTCACAATCCAAAGCCGATAAACTCGCTTGTTGTTCTTCATGTTCCGTTTCAGAGACACACGACATATGCACGTCAATAGCATCATTATCATGCAACACTATAGACTGACTGTTACCATCAGACGCTTCCTTCTCATCATCACTTGACTGACAGTCAACCGAAGTAGGAACACTTATAGTTGCACAACCTTGTGTATCCTCAATCAACTTAACATTCGCGGCAGGGTCCGATGACGTCAAAACATTATGAGGCTCATTCGATGAAGTTGATCGACTAGTCACTATAGGTGAACTGCTCACACTTTCCGTCTCTATACTATCGCTGTCACTACTAAGATTCTGATGACTACTATTTCCATTGCTTGTCATAGCATCCGAAAAAGAACGAAGTTTACGCTTCTTAATAATAGTAGCATCATGTTGTTTCTTATGCTTCTTAGCTTGGGTAGCAGTATGTGAGCGTAACGTACGATCATTTCGACGACGATGAGTGTCTTTCAACTTCCATCGATCACTATTACTCGCAGGAGTATCATCAATGCTATTATCATTAGTAGCCGCATCTGTACAAGCAGTAGTACACTTCTCATGACATCCAGTCGACTCATGCACAGTGTCCAACTCTACTCGATCAACATTGCTTTCCTTACTAGGAATGCTCTTAGCCTTATCTATCTTATCACTGTTGGTAGTGCTCATCCCGAAGCTTGTAGTACAAGTCAATGATGGTGGAGTGCGACAGGTGGACAATTCCGTGCTCGATTCCTCATGCTGCATATTCAACACAACAGCATGTCCATGAAACCTAGATGACTCCTCATTGCACCTAGGGTACCGAATGTTAGCCTTCTCAGTACTGCCATCACTGTGGCTAAAGCTATTGCCACCGACGCCTACATTCTCCACGCTCAAACATCCAATTTCGTCTTGATTCGAAGTACTCAAAGAAGCTATATTAGCAACATCAACCGAAGAAACAGCACTACCTATAGTGATTCCACTATCGTTACCATCACGTTTATTATTCACATCAACTACACTATTAATACATACATGGGGTTTCACTTCCACCTTGACGTTATTGTTGTCCACAATGATGTTCCGACTATTCATAGTTAATGACGAGTTGCGAGATAGTTGGCATGCAGGCTTTAAAGCTAAGCTACCACTTTCACTAACACTATCAATGTTGCTATGACTACTTGGACTAGTATACAACCGTCCATCCGTTGACTGTAAACAAACATCAGCAGGACGCGCTAAGCTGCTATTATCTTCCGCTTCAATATCATGATGCTCCATAGAACTAGATATAGTAGCCCGCAGACATCCTGATTGCTCAGCAACATGAAGTGCTGTGTCACTATTTACACTTGTTGTCCTAGGATCAACTCTAGGTCCCGTTAAATAATTTACCCTACGTGAAGGGTTCCGAACATAAGCTTTATTCCATCCAGCCAATCCTGTTTTGTCCTTATTCATATTTACTGTACTCACTAACCTCTGTTTGCTCGAATCCAAATAACCGTTCCTTGCTTTTCGAGCAGTTAAGAGGCTTTTACCATCACACACCTCGGATCCATCCTGATGCCTACCCTTTTTGCCTTTTTCTTTCTTTTCCATACTCAAAAAGCCATCTTATCTGCTACACAAACCGGCTTCTCACTAGGATACGCATCAAGGGGTTTTAAACCATCGGGGTCACATACTCGGTTTTCAAGAGGGTATACCTTTCTGATACAATTAACAACTCTCTTAAATTCCGGGTGTGAAGTAGGTGTAAATACATTTGAAGAATTCTCATGTCTCGCACGCAGATCACTAATAGCTTCCGTACCATGTCCTGTTTTAGCGCGATTAGCTAATCTTCCGAATCTACTACTAGCTATCTTAGCACGAGACATAATAAAATCCGTCAATTCATTGAAATTAGGCTCTCTTTCCTCTTCGTCCCACTTAATTCCCAGCTCCGCCCACTGGGCTTGCATTCGATGAGGTAAGAGCCTAACTATTCGCTCTAAAGTTACTGGAGAATTTAGTTCTGCAATACAATTTAACTGTTCCATAGTAAGAGCAACGTTTTGCATTTTAATTGCTAATTCCGTCAATTTTTCTGGATCATTGTAGTCCGCATTTCCAGTTCTAAACAAGTCCTCCAGAGTTTCACGGGCTATCACATGCGATTGTCCAAAGAGCTGCTTTAAAATAGCCTTAGCTCTTTTATATCCCACTTGTGGTTCCATTATAAGGCAACCTTCAATCGCATTTCTTGCTTTTCCTTTACAGTAATGAATTAAATATAATAAACGTAGATTATCATCCCTTACTCTGGGTTCTATAAACGTCTCAAACTGTCTTACGAACCTAAAGTAATCTCGGTGTTTGCCGTCGAAGAATAGGAGTTCAACCTTTGGTAATTCCAAGCCTACTACCGGTGTCCTAAACATCAATTCTTTCCCAGGTACCTTAGAGTTCTCGTCCAAATCTTGTTCCTTAGTGCCTTCTAAGGGTGACTTACAATAATAAGTATCAAACATAACATCATTCCTATTGGTGAGAGTACCCATTAAATATGAAGCATCGTAAACGACTTGCTACGCATCTCTGGATTCTTCATGTGCTTCCACCCTCTTCGTGTTTGTTTTCTTTCGAGAGCTCATAATTAATTGAAATTCAACGGGAAATAAATAACAAATACGAAATATAAAGTTTCCACCGGTAAATCTTCGTCAATAAAAATCCAAAAAGATCAGAAGATCGTTTTCCAAAATACAGTTTGATCAAAAAAAAAGAGATAAGTAATCCAAAGTTCTTCTTCCAGGACGTTTAATATGGTAAACGATGAAAATTCCAAATGTTTCCTTGCTCTTCTTAATAGTTAGACTGTAGATGAATTTTCTACCCTAGCAGTTCACTTTGTTTCCATTAGTTGTAGGTTGAACGCGCTATCCCCCAATCCAATATCAAAAACGCAATAATTCTAGGAGAAAGCGGTCTATTTTCACAATAAAATGGAAATACAAACAGTTACCTAACTATTAATACACCTTCCAAGTCCAAATTACCCTGATGGGTATCCGATTCCAAAAGAATAAGTGTTACTAGTGCTAACTGCCATGGCATCAAATACAAATATGGCTGTAGTCATATTAAATATCAAATTTAAACAACATATGTACAGTTCAGAAGCAAACATAAAACTTCAATATAAGTACAAAATATAGAAATAATAACAACATACAATGATAAAATCTCAAAATGGAATGAAATAAAGTACCAAAATGTCAACAGAAAGAGTCAGTCATATCATAACACAAATATATATACATGGAGGGATTTTCCAAAAAACAAAACATTCAAAAAAGATTCTACACGGCGTACAATCCATTTTGAAGGTTTTGTTTTGGAAAATCCCTCCTTGTACATATTTGTAATATGTTCTTACTGACTCTTTCTGTGCTACATGTTAGTAGTCTGTTTAGTCCCATTTTGTGATGTTAATATATGTATTTTGTTGTAGTTTCTAATTTTGTACGTTTATTGGAGTTTCTATATTTTCTACTGAACTGTAT
Source organism: Schistosoma turkestanicum (assembly GCA_944470395.2). Taxonomy (NCBI): domain Eukaryota; kingdom Metazoa; phylum Platyhelminthes; class Trematoda; order Strigeidida; family Schistosomatidae; genus Schistosoma; species Schistosoma turkestanicum. The sequence continues at coordinate 77,422,200 of OX103979.1, read as the reverse complement.
TATGTTGCTTAAATCCTGTTGTTTATGTGCTAATTCGGAGTTTCTTTTTCCTGAATTGCAGGTATTACGATGAATTCTCGTAAGAAGAAGTCAAGCACAGTTCTGGTTTGAAACCATGAAGACAAACAGAAATACGTGTAGAATCTATTTCGAAGATTTTGTTTTTGGAAAATCCCTCCATGTATATATATTTGTCTTATGATATGACTGACTCTTCTGTTTGATATTTCGGTACTCTTTTTGATTCGATTTTGAGATTTTATCATTTGTATATTGTTATTATTTCTATATTTTGTACTTATATCGAAGTTTTATGTTTCCTTCTGAACTTTACGCATGTTGTTTAAGTTTGTTACTTAATATGGCTACAGCCATATTTGGATTTGATACTCTAGCAGTAACGGACTGGAAGCATTTATTCTTCCAGCAACGGAACCTATTGTGGTAATTGGAAACTCGAAGGTGTAATATTGTTTTGAAACGTTCTCTCACAGAATTATCGTTTGAGGACTTGGACTGGGTGGGACGCGTATGAACCAACACTATTCGAGTTAAAAGCGGACTGCAAGAGTAAATTATAATTTAACACTACGAATCGTTTTTTATAAAGCAAGTGCCTCATGCCTTTTTGAATTTAAATGGTTCACTCTCAGATAGGGAAGAGCGTAGGCCATATTATCGTAAGCCGCTGTTAGAGGTCACTAAAAATTGTAGTTTAAATGATAATTGTGAAGTACCTAGAAAAAATTTGATGTCTATAGCGCCGGTTGTAGGCTTAGAATTACCAAAGGTTGAGTTAAGCTACATTGATGGACAACCTCGTGGATACTGGAAATTTATGCGTCAGTTTGAAACTTATGTCGAATCTCGAGTCAATGACGATAGCTTGCGTTTGCTCTATTTGATTCACTACTGCCAGGCTAAGGCCATCGAAGTTTGCGTGATGTTAGAAGCGTCTATGGGATATAAAACGGCTAAAGAAATTCTAAAAGGGCCATTCCGGCAATCTCACGTTATAGCTAGGGAAACTTTGGGAGGGCTATTTCATGCTGGGAATGTTGATTAAAATGATGCCGAGCAGCTATCAAACTTTGGGATAAAATTGGAGCGACGCTCGATGGTGTTGAAGCAAATGAATCGCATCACTGATTTGAATTCTTTAGTAACTTTAGAAAGAACAGTGTTGGGGATGTTAGATCTCTAAAACTCACTGTTAAATGCCTCATTTCGGATTCTACGTTTGCCAGCATGAGCTGATCAGTTGATCTTGAGCTTTCGATTCTTACCAGGAAAATCCATGGCTGTGATTGGGCGCTGTGTATTTCAGTATGCTATTTTCATAACCGTCTCAAGGACGATTCTATGAAGTATAAATAAACAAGAGTTGTATGCTTGATTGTACTTAGATTGCTGGGTGTTTGCAGAATACACTCTCTACGCTTACAAAGCCTTCTTACTTCCGCTTGGGTTCAAGGTAGCCTACCTGGACGCTGGTAATTGTCTCGTTTCCGTTTAGCGACTGAGTGACGAACATGATAAATATTGAAGCTGTTACCTCGTCGCATGCAAGTTCAGTGGGCAAAGCTGGTAGTTAGATGGAGTAATGAAGATAGAGAGCCTGCGATTGCTGAACTCATAGAGTTTATATCGTCCCGTGCAAAGATAACCAGTAGTAGATTTGGACGATTAGCCAATCGCCCAAAAACAGGACATGATACGAAGGGGAATAGTCATCTGCGATCGGGCCATAAGGATTCTTCGAATGATTTTGGACCTACATCATGCCCAGAACTTAGAAAAGTTGTTAATCGTATTAGTAGAGTACAATCTCCTCAAGACCGAATATGTAAGCCTTATGATGCAGAGCTTGTTGACTTCTGTCCTAGTTAGAAGTCAGTATCTGTAAAGAATAAGGAGGATAGCGAAGAAGGAAAAAAGCAGACGGTTTCGGCTTCAAGAAGGATCACAACAATGTGACGGTAGACGTCCCCTAACTGCTCGAAATGTGAATTTAATTCATTTGACATGGAATGGTAATTTGGATTCAAGCAACCAAAGGGTAATGGATGCCGTAAATATAAACAAGGATCAATAAGGTTTGACTGTATGGAATGAAGCTTATGTTCGGAACCCTTCAATTAAGGTAAATTATATGCCACTGCCTAGAGCTGATCCTAGGATAGCGAGCGTGAATAATGACGCAGCGCTTCACGTAACTAAGGGATCAGGATGACTGAGGACTACTGTACCTAGTTCTGTGGAGTATTATGGTAGTGGAGCAAAAGATAGTATTAGCTTAGCAAGTCCAGCTGATGTTTGAGTCAGGTGATGGACAAGTTCAAGTGGTCATAGCAATATTGATTGTGTTAGTGTAAGTGGCAGCAGTAATAGCTTACCCTTAAAGCCTGCATGCCAACTATCTCGCAGTTCGTCAATAACTATCGGGAGTGGGAACATCACTGTGGAAAATAACAACGATGAGAGTGAGGTGAAACCTCATATGTCTGTTAATGATGTGATAGATGTGAAAAACAAATGTGATGGTAACGAGTGTGGAATAACTCTAAGTATTGTGGTTTCTTCAGTTGCTACCTGTGAAACTTCATCGAGTGCTGCAGTTTATGACAAGATTGAATGTTTAATCGTAGAGAATGTAAGTGATGGTGGCAATAACATCAGCCACAGTGATGGCAATACTGAGAAGGCTCACAATCAGTGTTCTGGGTGCAGTGAGGAGTCATCTAGGTTTGTTGGACATGCTGTTGTGTTAAATATTCAGCATGAGGATTCAAGCATGGAATTGTCCACCTGTCCAACTGCACCGTCATTGACTTGTAGCATGAGTTTCGGGATGAGCACTACCAGCAGTGATAAGACAGGTGAGGTAAATTACATTCCTAGTAAGGGAAGTAGTGTTGGTCGAGTCGAGTTGGATACTGCACATGAGTCGAATCGATGTCATGGAAAGAGTACTTCTACTGCTACGGTTACTAAAGATAATAGTGATAATACTCCTACGGATAATAATGATCGAGGGACATCGAAAAACAATCGTCGACATCGAAGTGTGCGTACATTACGTTCACATTCTGCTACCGAAGGTGGGAAGCAGTAGAAACAACATGACGCTACTCCGATTAAGAAGCGTAAACTTCGTTATCGTTCGGATGCCGTGACTGCAAGTGTGAGCAATCCACCAATAGTGACTAGTCAATCTACTTCGTCAAATGAACCTCCTAGTGTCTTGTCGTCTACGAACTCTGCCACAAATGTAAAGTTGATTGAAGATGCACAAGGTTGTGCAACTGTAACTATTTCTTCCCCGATTGATAGTCAGTCTGGTGATGATGCGAAGGTGGTGTCTTTTGGTGACCGGCAGTCTCCTGTTTTGTATGATACAGATACTACTGACATGCACATGACTTGTGTTTCTGAAATGGAACATGTATAACAACAAGTGAGTTTACCAGTTTCGAATTGTGATACTAATACTGTTCTTTCATATGGTGGAATGAGTTACACAACAATGGAAGATTTTCAATCTACGGTTTCTAGAGATTACAAAAACAACATGACTGGTTTGATAGATATGAATCATGATGGCAATGATTGTAATCTTGACGTCATTAATGAGTCAAATGGTTTGTCGCCGATGATGAAAGCTGATAAATCTCCTCTGTACTAGGAGATGGAGAATTTAATCTTGTTCCTACATTATGCCATTCAGAGTCTTCAAGAGACGAGAAAATGTCGAAATTGGAGATTCTACCCTTGCGTATTAGTTATGGGCCAACGACATTTGGTTAAGTTCCATTGACTTCATCGTGTCTGCCGTTTGGAGCAAGTGGTGGCGGAATGACGATCCATCCTCCTTATGATATAGAAAGTAAATCCCGAAAAGGAGGTGACCAGCCCTATGACGTGTCATACATATGCATGTAGTGTAATTGGATGAAGTTTATACGACCTTTAGGTCATGCTACTATAGAGATAGGGATCAAGAACCTGAAGTAAAGCTACAGGTACTGAGTGAACTTCATAGGTCGTATCCATATTGTGGGGGCGCGTAGGCGTACTACTGTGAGTCCTACGCGTTCTTCTGGTGTGGAACTAACTAAACCGCGAAGATTCTTTCGGTGATTAATTATGTGGTAAGACACATTATCATCTACAGGCCTCAAGTCACTGCAAAATCTCGCCGACTCTCACCAGACGAATTAGTTTCCGCTAGGCGTGATTTTATCAGTTTACTTGTCATAAGTATTACTTCGTCTTTTTCACAGTCCTTGTGCCTCCTCTCTCCATGCCGTTCACAAAAGAGAAGACATTTGTTGGAGACCTTGCGGCAATTACGGAGCATTAACGCCTGTGAAATTGTCAACGGCATTAAATTGCGTCTGCCCGTGGAATTTTTTACTACACAGAGCAGCGTATTTGTTACACATCAGATAACGTAAAACGACTATTTGCATACATGCAAACACTGCCTCTGGTGTCAGATCGAATGCGGCATCGACAGGTTGCCTCCCTTGGAGAGTTACTTACATGTTCACATGTTTTTATACGAGTAGATTCAGTAAGTAAATCACAGCAACAGCCTCACGAAGGAAATTTTCACGAAAATACCTAGGAGGTTTGTTGAGATGGCTAGTATTGATTGTCTCAAACCGGCTCACGTCAGTGACAGTACGCAACCTGATAAGTTGAGACCCTATGCTAGACCTAACCAAGATTATGTGCGAGGATCTAGTGTAAGCAAGGGAGAGGAACCAGAGAAAATAGGCAAGATAGACCAAGTTAGTAGTAAGAGGAGAAGGTAATAATAACGATTAGCAAGTCTTAAGTCATGCGTTGAGCATAGCCTGACGACATGGGAGGTGATGATCCGTATGTTATTCTCTAAAGTAAATTCCTTTACTTTGAGTAGATTGTAAAAGGTCTGGAATCTATTGCTAAGGAGTATCTTGTATTCGTTGAGTTTGCCGTCTTCAAAAAAGGATGTATTAAACTTTCTTATGTATGCTTTGCTGCTCAATATCCAATGTTCAGTATTCAGTAATTTTGCAGCAGCTAGTATAAACAAACTGATTCCTTTGAGCGCGTTTCTTGTTTCTTCGGTACGGTTCCTAGTGTTTTTGAATGTCCAATGGATGGTGGTCTAGCCACTGCACTGAAATAATTTCAGTCGGTTGTCAGTTATTTATAAGTTTCCATTTCCCGGGATTCGAATGAGTATGTCTGTTTCAGGGCAGTAAAGCTTCTGTATACCAGCACCTATCAAGTTACTAGGCTGGAAATCCAAGTAGTGCTTCTTCAGTTTCAGTTTCATCGTTTGCGGCTAGCAAGTGACAATCTGAGGCTATTTCAGCTCCTCTCTTGGTTTTCACCTACTCAGTGGCGGTTCTGAACTTTTTATTGATACATATATGGTGGATTGGGTTCTAAGTAGTGTAATCCGGTGAAATCCATGTGGCTCAGTGTACACCTTCCTTCCTTATTTGTACTCTACTATTGAAAATGTAGCTGTATAATACCGTTTTCTGTCAGTGACATGGTGTAAATATGCAATCAGAAACTGACTCTTATACTTAATTTAACTGCTATAACTTTACAGTAATTGTGAAAGCATTTGTGACAATTTGATCTAGCCTGTAAACTGGCGTGACTCTTGTAACGTAGTTATTTGAGAATAAATATTATTATTGTTATCGTGTAAGGTTTTATAGCGGATTCTTAATTCGGAAGTACAGTTCTAAAAGTTTAGATACGCGCCTTTCCCAGTTAATCTAGAAAGGAAGCAATTTATGTGGGTAAGAAAGGGTTCTATAATTAATTAAAAGGTACATATAGTTACCTAAATAATATTACACTGTTCTCTGTCAAATTTAACACAATGTGTTTCTAATACTGGAAGAATGCTTCCGTTTAGGTCCAAAATTGCACACTTTCAGTCCAGACGCACGTTTCACGCACCATGGTATCAAATCTGACATGGCGGACGCCATAATTAAGTATCGATTTAAACAACATAATACAGTTCAGTAGAAAATATAGAAACTCCAATAAACGTACAAAATTAGAAACTACAACAAAATACAAATATTAACATCACAAAATGGGACTGAACAGACTACCAGCATGTAGCACAGAAAGATTCAGTAAGAACATATTACAAATATGTACAAGGAGGGATTTTCCAAAACAAAGCCTTCAAAATGGATTGTACGCCGTGCATATGTGATGAATTTTTCTTTTCATCACGGGAGTATAACAACTACTTTCCTGAAGCTAGTCCAACTTAAGTTCAATGAGTTTCACTGATTCCATGCACCTCCACTTTGTATCTTTTCATTTCTGCAGTGACTAAGGATAGTCTTCTAGTCTCCCACAATATTCGAACTGTTCAGGTACCTAAGAGAATGGTTGTTCTGGTTGCACATGAAGGGATTTTCTAAAACAAAGTTTTCAAAATGCATTGTATACCGGCCAGAATATCCTTCCATACAAACAAGACATTTATGTTTCTCAGATCATGGTTCACTTTCATAACCTACTCCACCACAGAAGAACTCGTTCAGCTGCTCTCCTTGATTTATGTCCTATCCACTTTCACATATCTGCCCAGATATCTAAGTGATTTTGCGTCCTTCAAGGCATCTGCATCAAGATTGATTTGGTTGGCTCACATTAGGCTGTATTGAAGGATATTGCTTTTTATTTTGTTTAAGTTGAAACCTACTGCTACTGAGGCTATTGCCACACTGATCATCTTCTTTTACATAAGTTGTTCCGCGTGCGATAGGAGAGTAAGAACATCTGAGAAGTCCTGCTCGCACAGCAACATCCGAGCTGTCAACTGTATCACATATTTACTCTCAACTGTTGACATCCCCATAATCCGGTCGATCAGCAGGATGAATAGAAATAATGACAGTAGGCAGCCTTGCCCAACAGCAGGTTTTACTTCAAAGACGTTTGTCAGCTGTTCTTCATGCATTCATAGTGTTATCCTGTCCACACTATCAAACAATACCTCGTATTCAATGAAGTCCTTCATTCTGTTTTACAACACACACAGTCCCACACAGCCCAATACAGATGATGCAACCGCAGCACCATCGGTAGATGGTATCGCAAATAGCATTGCTCAGTTTTATTATGATCCTGATGTCAACGTTACAAATGACAGGTGACTCCGGCGGTGTTATAAGGACCTGTTTAAATGTGATTTTACTAATCAAGATGATGCTTGGAAAGTTTTTCTGCTGCAACAGGATAATTTAACATACACCATACATAACTTCCTTATTACTCACTGCCAGTGGGACAATACAGACATATATAGTAGGCTGTTTTTCACAGAATTTAGGCTTGCACTCTCATATATGCCATACAGAATGGCGTTTTGAATGCATTGGAGTCTTTTTAACACTTCTGACGATGCTTAATCAACTAGCATTTCAGCTTTAATCTGGGACGTGTATCGCGTATTTGAATTGTAGTATGTTACTAATGATTTGGTCGATGTTAAGTTCACTTAGGCCACAATTTGAGATTTATATTGGCTATACTAAAGGTGCCTTATTAGAAGCTGTTGTGGTCAATCGATTTGTGTTTGGATCAACTACATATAGTTAGGGTTTTCTCAGTGTAATTTCACTCAGATGAAATAATTAATATAACCTATGTGTATAATTCCAAACCTACATCAGTGTATTTTCTATTGCGGACAAATTTTCTGACACTCTGTGAGTCTCTATAAAGTGTATAATATATATACTATACTATATAATCCGTAGTAAATTAATCGATGGGGAATCTGTATATTAGTTATAAGATGAAGTGCAAAAGACAGAAGATCAATGGATTCAAAAGTCCTATGTTTTGTGCTCAACAGCACATTCCTCTATCATTGCGTACGTACTCCTAAGGTCACACAACATGATTAATAGCTTGGTTGTAGGTGCAAATGCACACTGTGTGCACTACAGAGTTAGTCAGTTTCACATCATGTGAGTTGAATGGAATTCATGGTGAAAATCACACAATCATATTTACTCAACATTCTTCGTACACGTTCACAAAGCTCTTGTTTTCACCAATAAAATAGACACTGCTATTTTTAGATTTGTATATTTGCGGTGTTATTCATTCAGAGTAAAAGCAAACTTTACCATCGTATAAGCTGGCGATGTAACAGAGCACTAATCCTTTCAAAAATAGGAAAAACTACCTAATAAACGCATCACTGTTAATATATTATCATATTGATAGAAGGGTGTCAATCAGGCACCCAAAATATGACCAAACGTATATATGTTTTATCGCTTGGTAATTCCTATCAGAATGACAGGCTAAGATTTTCTTACTTAATAACCTGCGCCTGTCATCCCGAAAAAAAGCGCAGGCCGCCGACCAGTGTTTACCAACTTACTCTGTCCTAAACTTCCCCTAACATTTCCGTCCAACGTTTGTTCATTCCTATCATTTCTTTTTTTATTTAAGAGTATTAAAGTTTCCCATTGTGAAAATTAGAACAACAATATTGTTCGCTTATATGTGTTGTTATAACCTTCTTTATTTCTCGACGTTATGTGTTTCTTGGCCTTGCTCTTTTCCTTTTACCTTGAAAATAAGAAATAAATATAACATGCGTAGAGGAATCAACAGTAAGAATAAAACGAACTAGTAAAGACGCAAGACTATTCATTCAGTAGGCTGAAAGAAATACCTAGAACCGAACTGAAAGAACACGAATCGAGCGCAAAATAAGCAATCCGTTTACGTTAGCTTGTGAAAACGTTATTAGATATTGGAAGTAGAATACCTCAATGTAGGCGTAAGAGATTGCTTTTGTTTTTGTTAAAAATGTATAAATTACATTGGAATATAGCATAGTAAAAACAGTTAACATATACAGATTCTTTAATATAGCTATTATATAAAAGGCAGGCGATAAATAAAATCCGAAGTTCTCTGACTTGTGACATTTAAAAATTTCTTTTTAATGCACACTTAAGAAAAACACGGTGAAATGAGGAATCTGAATGTGAAGATTACATACCTTACAGACCTAGGAAATTTCACATCAAATGAGTAGAATGGTACGTAGTGAAAAAAGATCTAACTGATATACTCAGCCGACTATAAAAAAGTTTACACACATTTCTCGTCAATAGCAATGTGGACTGTGATACTTATGAAATGACAGAGAAATTTGATACTAATGTGACGTATATGGTGGCGTTTCTTTCTCTGAGCTAGATGTTTTGATTTTGAAGATTTCATTGTAATTCTGAACTACATCTATTTGAAGTTTTAGCTGATGATTCTTCTCAGAAGAACAATGAAATTATCGATTTCAGCGAACGAGACATCGTCAAAATATATCATGAGAATAATTATTTGTGAAATTTTAGACTTGAAATGAAATTCTGAATAGAAAGTTTGCTATTCAATGGTCAAAGTAACCCTATAGTTAAACGGTCAGCGACTGCATTTCGTGGAAAGATTGGCTCGCTAAAAACGATAACATGTTAATTAGGTCGTAGAATTATCATGAATCTAGAAAGTTTTAGACGAACAACACGATATCTGTGTGTCACTTTGAAAATCAAACAGATAAAAAGCGAACAGGAAACGGAAAAGTTGATTTTTGAATTAGTAATACCTTTTTAATGAAAGCTGATCTCGATCTGAATATATTCTAGTTGTCATGAGCTTTCGATTGACTCATGAACTACCGAGGCATACAGCAACACTGCTTATTCTGCGACGAGTCTATAATATATAGTCTATTCTATTCACAGTCTCTTTTTGGCATGTTCATGCGTAATTGTTGTATCTTTTCAGCTTATGGTGTGATGCATTCTGGTCTGTGTGCAAATAAATTACACCCATTGAAAATAGGAGCATTCTACACTGTGGTTGCTGACTTCTGGACTGAAAAGCAGGGCAGAGAGGAGCAAAGTAATCGTGAACTAATAGTAACTGCTGTAGTGAATGACAATTGTTGATTTTAGGCATACATGTAACTGACGAAATTCATGTTGAAATAGCTACGTTAGTGAAGAATAGAATATCACTTGTGATAGTCTATATGTATCGTGTGAAGTAGAGTGATACACGTTAATATGAAGTGCCACAAACGGTTTGATCGTGTTGAATCAGTAAACACTGGAACTAATGTCATTGATTCCACGAAAATGAATGGGCTAAGGTTGACTGTATGTAATAAATGTATCAATAGATAACATAACAATTGCATTACTCTTTCAAATGCGAATCAGTATACAGTAATGTAAAAATCCTTCACTATTACACAATATATGCTGCGTAGATAACCAGTATCAATTTTCTTTTGATGTGCGTGAATTGCATGCACAGATGTTGATTATCAACCATGATAATAGCGAACGAATTCAGAAAACACTGAAACGACTGCAATTGTGCCTGAATCATTTGTTGTCATTTGTAAATAGCTTGCTGATTTGATCAGTCGCATTTGCCATCAGAGTAATTCTCGTCACTATGCTTGCTTGAATACATAGTAGAATAACGCGAATACCCGAGGAACTCATTAGCAGTGATGTTCAGCTTCCAAACTGTATGAGATCTCAGATCTTTCAACTTATTGTTGTTTGAAGAGTTTTTTCAAAACAAAGCAATTTTAGGTATGTATAGAGATATTGTCAAGTAGACGATAATAAACATTGAGACATATTCTGGAGTAGTTTCATTGTTGACAATTCAGCATATTAGTAATAAAATAAACAGGAAGCATAGATGCCAGATTGATGAATCCAGAAGTTGTCCGGCTTATGCTAATCAACAAAATACTATCTAGTTGCATACCGACAACAAAATAAGTGTGATGCTAATAAGCATAGCAATTAGTAAATGTGCAACTGTGTATTGTAAAAAGTTTGCAAATTTCACATCAAGTGAGTAGAATGGAATTTATTCTGAGTGTCACGCCATCGTATCCGCTCATCATTGTTTGGAAAAGTTCACAAAACTCTTGTTTTTATTATTAAAATAGACACTGCTATTTTAAGATTTGAATATTTGTGGTATTTTTATCGGCCGATGTTTGTGATTGCAGTCTATTTTATTACGTTTAAAATGATGTGGTTTATGCCAGCTTAGTCGTGTGTTGGCTTGATGATGCACGCAATTACATTGTTTCGATTTGCAAGATCTTTCTTTCTAAAGGAAAAATTCATTTTTTATGTGGTAGAATAAATGAAACTAACTGTTGTTCTTTTGACGTCCATGTCAATTACAGTTTTCAGTGTTTCCACGAATTTTCGTAAACAAATCTTTGTTCCTCCGAAAAATTGGTAAAGGATACAACATATTCTGACAAACGCTTACTAAAAAAGATATTTATTTCAAAAGATTTTACTACGTAAATCCAAATGTATCACATCCGCATAACTGACATTTATTACTGCATTTTCACTTAGTTTTGCCGGATCAGAACTTAGAAGACGTGCCGCGGAACTGGAAGAATCTGCATCTCATCAACATATCAGATTAAGATTTCAATGAATATCAGGAAAACAAAGACATCATTCTTCTTTAAATATTTGAAAAAGCCTGACAGTAATATTCTGCAGATGGCCTATAGCGAGATCAACAGACTGGATTTTGTAAGGATCGATTGCTGATGACAAAGAAACTTGTAAAGTAAACCTGTGTATTTCTGCTGTACGACAGTGGGTCAACTCGAAAACATGTCACTTCTGACTAACATAACACAACCTAACCAAAAGCGCTACCGTTAGAACTGCCTACAGCGTAGTCCGACGGTTTATGGAATTGGTGAGATACCGCTGGTTGTAACAAGCGAAAATTTAAAAGTCCTGTTATCTTTGAATAAATTCACTAATAGATCTTCTTTCAATGTCATTCCTCCATGAAGTATGTGAAATATGGATGCTTATTGAACTATCAAAAGATCTGAACTCTGTCACATGTCCGATTTCGTGGTTTTGGACTGTGAGGTATACTCATCAACCCAGTGACGTTAAGCAAGCTAAAAGCTGGGAAGTCACGCGTGCCCGACGTTCACAAGATAGTGTTGATCGGCAATATTCTACGGAATAAAATGAAGATCTATAGACCGGACATAATCAGTCACAACATGTTGTGGCAGAAAACATCCAGATCATCCTAAGTGAAGCGAAAATAATGCAAAGGCGCAGGATATAAACAGCAGGCACCTTATGAAAATCACCCTACTCTGTCACAAAACAACTTCATAATAGTAACTCGGATGGCCGAAATGAATGTGATAGACAGAGGAACACACAGGCCAAAGATCGGACTCCAGAAGATTGAACAGCGATTGTTTACAATCGAGAAAGAAGGTCTATGGCAAAGGTAGTTGGAGAATTTCGATGAGCAGTCAATCCTCCATAAGGATGATAAGTTTTAGAAAATTATTGAGAAAATAATAGAAAAGAAACATCGGACTACTACTATTTTGTCCATCAGTCATTGTTTGAATGCGAGAATGTTCTCAGCCAATTGTCATATCCGTAAATCAATTTGTTTTTAAACACTCGTCCAATATAACCATTTAGAATCATGCATAAAATACATCGGCCTGATAATCTTATCAGTCCTGATTATTTGATTGGCATTTATTTTTATCAAACCTCATAAACCAATAAACAGTGTTTGCTGTAGGTATAAAACCATAAGAACAAAGTGAGTTGGTTCAGAGAAAATGAACTACATATTTGTGTTTTGTTTGAGCGCGTTGTTCTTCCTCGTTTGTGCATCTGCAGATTTCGGTAAGTAGTAAATATTTATGAATGCACCTTATCAATAATCATGATAGTATTTGTATTTACTACTGTGATATTTAAAAACAAGCATGATTGACAGTTGTTGTTATACTTTGTCGTGTAGCTAGATGAACATTGATTTATGCACATTTCGCCGACCAATGTTGCCTTTCAATGGATGGATAAAATTCCATTGTTCCCATATACTACTGTGAGACGTAATAATCACATTGTAAATGTTCAAATCAATACCTTATTCTCGCTTGTTTCAGGATCTTCGAAAGAATGGATAGAAATATTACGGAAAGAATTCGAGAAAGAACTCAACATAAACGAATGTAAGTTGTAGTCTGAACATATTTTGTCCTAATCTATTTGAAAGCTAACATACAACAGGAGGGAGGGTGGAGTTTCTGACCAGCATTCATGACGGTGGGGCGATAACCTCAATCTACCCATGTCTGTGTGGCAGAACATTTTGTTTGCTTACGGCTCCTTACGATATAGCAGGATGTAACAAATCAGTGATATTGATGTTACTTTTCCTTTTTAACCTCGTCTACAACCCATGTCTGTAACCTTGCACTGGTTTTTACTTCCTACCGAGAAATCCTATTACAAGCTGGTCTGGATAACTATACTAAAAAAGAGCTCATTCATAATTTCTTGAGCTGCAGATTTAAAAATAAAAGAATATATAAAACAAAAAATTATATAACTGAGCCTCTTTATTATATTTTGTAAATCAACATTATTACTAACAACTTGGTTCTTCTGAATTTCCTCTATTCTTTCGACTAACTTCCCAATAGTTATCTCACCAATAATTTGTCTTCATTAACCTACATAAGTGCAGGTGTACAGTAATGATATTAAAAAAGTCTGAGTAAACATACCTTTGTTTTATCTATAAACGTATTTTCTGTTCCGCTCCTTGTCCCGTCTTCTTTATTCCTCTTTTTTCAGAACCTTATTCCACTCCTCATATATTAGTCTGGATATTTGCAGTAGACTTGGTTACCCTACCCAAGAACATGTAAAATCATTAGCTGATGAATATCAACCAGACCTTTGTACATTTACCGCATCAATTCTAGTTATATGCAAACCTATCTCTACCATGAATCGTTTCTCAGTCCATAAGATGATTGTCGTAACGCAACCTTCGTAACTTGCGCCAATTATTCGTATTGAACATTCCATCTTTAATAACAATGAATCTTGTGAAATGTTTCAGTAAATGTATACCGTTTTAAAAGAAATATGTTGTTAATCTTAACATTTTGATCTTGCCTGTAAATTGGCATGTCTCTTGTAACATGTTTGTTATTTGAGAATAAATTATTATTATTATTATTATTATTATTATTATTTTTATTTGTTCAATTCATCATGTTGTATTTCTTGATAAATAAATTTAAATTCACTGATAATCAACAGTAAGTAAGCATATGACAACTGATACAAGTGAATTTTCATTTCTTCTCGATTACATCAAAAACACTTGTCAACAGCACAACCATTCACTCATTGATTCATTTCTATACATAATAAATTGTTAATCAGAAGAACATTATATATTGGAGTTGATGACAATATTGCATGCTGCATGTCAGAGTGAATATGGTTTATAATAACTCATGTTATTACATGTTATCACATTTCAAATACTCTATACAATCGGTCACTATTGATTTTCTAAATTTACTTACTGACATAGGCCTGTTACCTCTAATATAGCATTCACCAACCTATCCCGTACTGAACCTTTTACCTAAATTTGTTCAACTTTCATCCACTATTCCAATGCCCCATCCAGTAGAACTGTCTTAACAATTGTTGTTGGGTCAACATTGATTGGGAAGTCCGTAGACGCTGCTTCAGTTTTGTGTGAGTCAAGTCAGACTGAGCTATTCGGAGTGCTCTACACAATTGTTTCGCTGTTCTTCAACGTTGGTGATTGCTTTGACTTGGTCGCACTCCACTAGTCGTTTTGGTTTGTCATGGATTCCAGTGATTTCTTTGCTGTATCATGCAATTACCCCATGTTTCATTCTCTTGCAGCTTTCTCTTTAGTCGTTGCCAGATCTTCCACACATCTTCGACACTTCTGATGCTCTTCTTTACTTGCTTTTTTCATCTGTCTAATCAGCTTAAGACCTGGATCTCCCTTTTCTTGTTCAGCCGGTATTGTTTGCCAGATTCTGGCTCCTAGTTTCTTGAATTCTATCCAAGATATCAACAGTGATCCGTTCCTTATGATACTTCAACTTTTAGCTCGGAACCTCACAATGTATTGAAGCAACCATCTACTTGATCACTTCTCAGTTGTTCTATATGGTGGCCTCCTCTTCATTCAGTAGATCTAGTCCAGTATCCCTGAGGGTTTAGCCACATCTTGTCGACATGAGTGTATATCAGCAACTCTTTTGAGCCTCACGTCCTCCATGTCTGTTGCCAACTCTCTTTTGATTCAAACGTTGTCGATTGAGTTCTGTATTGTGTGGTCCGGTGAGATCGATGTCGCCTTGCGCATGCGTTTGCCCAGGAATAAGCTGTTGTTTATGACGATTTTGTTGGAGTCTCACAAGTTTTAAAATCTCTCTAAGACTTTGTTCCTTTCTCCAAGTCCTTGTTTGGCGCTTCTCGACGACTGAATATAGTCTGTCATTCAATTGATCTTTAACCTCCTAACTGTATGGCGTTCATCGTAGGGTCCTCTATCTTTGACTTCGAAAATGCTCTGATGATCCTGATCCCACAAGATTCCCATTGTATCGCTACCATTTGCGCCTGTTTTAAAAGTGTCAGCGAGACTTCTGGAGTACGTGTAGCATTCTCTTTGTCACGGCCGGAGTAATACAGTAATACTCTTGCATCTGGTTAATGATATCCAAACAGCTTTCAGTGTTTTGTGCTGATTCTAAGTGATGTCAAGTTGTTTTTTTTCATTAATTAAGTAAATTCTAATTGCTGGTCGTATATAAAAATTTCTTTGAAACATAATTTCAGTATTTCTTATTGTGACTTCCATGTTTCTCTCTATTAAACCGCTCGGACACACATTTTCATGTTAGGTTTCTATGAGAAACACGAGTTCCTCCGTACTGCGAATTTCGCACACTCGCTAACATAAACAGCAACTCGGATTTCTGCTTTTGCGTTCGATATTTGTTTTCCGTGAATGGAGCTTTTGAGCGACCTATCAGTAGAAAGCACATACAGTAATGTGATAGATTTACCAACTTCATTTTGTAACCTGAAATGTGGAAAGGGATGGTAGTGAGCGAAATGTCAAAAAATATAACATTCTCAACACAATTTACAAACATATCATCCGTACATTTTTTGAATAGATCAAATCTGTTGATGACTGAACTGATTTGACACGAACCAACCTTAGACTAAGTTTCATGGTATATTACATTGTCTATACTGAAATGAACGTCAAAAAAAGTGAAACTTAATCATTTGTCTTTCACAATAATCACATACTTAGTCTATCGTTTAAACTGATGTTTGTGCATTGGATAATAGAGTAGTAAAACCAAAAGAGGAATTGAATTTTCCAATCACTTGAAAGTCAAACTTTCAGTGTTGCTTCTCATCTCTGAGATTTCAGAACCGCTCAAACTAGCTATATAGTCTTAGTGAATAAAAATGTTTAATTCATAATTATAATTACAACAAAATTCATTCATTCAGTAATTTTCTTCAATAAATGTTCAATCATTCATTATATAAGAAAAAGTATATAGAATAATCTTTTAAATATCCTATAATAAATACATATAAACATGTAAGCAAGAAATATAGTTTTCTCATCGATATAACAATATTTTATTTTAATGTAGCGAAGTTAAAAGAACACATAGCCAATGTTACAAAAAGTGAAGTTTCTGTGTCGGAACAAGAAGGTAACTTCCTTCCTTTTACAATAACGTGTTTAAATTAATTGTGAGTTGAAAACGTGAACCGACTGCTACACGTTAATTTGATGGCATGAATAATGTTAACTAGTATTGCTGGCGACAGACATCTAACTTGTTATCATGTGATTGAATGATTACCAATGTCAGTCAGTCAGTTGCAACGTAGAATTTCGTACATATGTACATAAGTTCATGTTGCCATACCACATTAGCACAAAGACGCAAATGTCAAATCAAATCCCATTGTGATAAAGATAGCAGAGGTATTAATGGTAATGAAGAAGACTAGGGTTCGAAGATATTATTCAAGAAGGTTACCAATGTGCTTACATAAAAACTTTGAATAATTTCAGCTTAGTATACACGTATTTATGTCAGTCAAATGAAGCTGAACCAAAAACACGTTAGTCATTTGGAGGGAATTCAGATCAATTACGTTTACATATTCAGATAGAAAATAGGCACTACTACAACAAATAAGACGAGGTTGTTAATGAAATGGCTAATGTTGTGTGTATATTTCCACTAAAGAAACTCCATAATTAGGAATCCATGGAAAGTGGAAAAGCATTTAACAGTTAGCCAAATCTAGATTTCATCAGCACAATGAAAGTTATCAGATACGTACTGAGATTTTGTATTAGTAAATTGAAGTTTATCATAGATTGCCAGTCAAATTCTAGTAAGCCAAGCAAAGCTGTAATCCAAACGAATCACAAATGCTTTTGTATAATGATGATGTGGACATTCATTCAAATCATGTCAACATGTTTGATTAACAAAAAATTAATAATTTTTTTAAATTTGTTTTAATGTTTTCTTCAGTCGAATTCAGGCAAAGGCATCAAAATCAAATTCGCATAATTGATGATTGTATGTAAAATACGATCAGTTTATTTCAATAACATTTTTGATTGTAGATTTGACTTGTACAAGGAAATGGTCGACTGGAAGTATGGGCAGAACCATAACATCAGGTTCGAGGAAGCAGTCTTAATCATTTGTTTGATGTTCGATAATTACCCTCAGTATTGATCAGTATTTAATTTAGTTTTAAAAACATATTAAATATTCTCATATGAATATATTCAACTATATTAGAGTAAAGCATTCTGATGGTAATCTAATTGAAAACAGTAATATGTTCTAATGTTCTAAATTACTTTTCAAAATTCATGTTCATTCAAACCTTAACCATTTAGTATTATGATATAAACTTCAAGCGTCAGCACATCAGTTCACGAACATCGACAACATCAACAACAACAATTATGCTTTCAGCTCGACGTACCATTCTCAGGGAATATTATATTTTGGAAACAGATGGTGATGAACCACATCACAACTTGCATACATCTGCAAATCATGCATGTTAAAACTAGTTTATGTAATCACAGTTCCATATCTACTACTACTACTACTACTACTACTGCTCTCTTTGACTTATAAAGGAAATTTCGTTTCCGTTTTGAAAAAAATTACTAAAGAACATGTTGATCACAACAGGTTTTATATTGGTTTATACGTAATCAAACATTTGTTGAGATACGGCTGTAATAGATTTTTGCAAAACTGTGACCATACCTAACTTGTTAAAATAGAAACTGTTTCTTCTTAAAGATAAATATTTGGAAAGAATGTTACGACTTATAGTTTCTGTCACATTTTATTTATTTGAATGGCGCAATAATTGTGTTTTGCTCAACAATTTCAACTGATATTTGTTTCTGTTTTTATCATTTCAGTTTTGAAAATGCTTTTAGAAACTTTAGAGAAACGATTCGGATGTACGTTCTACTGGGAGCAATCCCTGCATTCACATGTGATGTATATTAGATGTTATTTGAAATTCACCTGTGTAAAACAGTAATTTCATATTATTGAATATAATCATCCCTTTGATATACAAATTCTAATGATGATCTCAATATTCATTTCAATCAATGAACAGTTGAAATCACTTGTTGATATTATTCCTAACTAATTTTACTATTGTTCTTATTCATTTAGACTACATGAAAGACCAAATCACTGATTTAGAAAAATGGATATCATGTTTTGATGCGAAAATCGAGGAATTCGAAAGTAAGCTAGATAAGCTAAAATTAAACACAAACACGTTCGTTCCATAGATGAAATATTGTTATCTGAATAACAAGCATTCATCATGATACAAGAATGCACAGACATGTGAATTTCTCATTTTTTTACATGAAATCAATGACCTTGAAGGCGATTCATCAAATAACGAGTATTCTGTATATAAGATTGTTTGCAAATCTCAGTTAAACGCAATGCCTGATTGGATGAAGAATCATCGATTCGAAGCGAATACTAATCAATCAAATTGAAATTAGGAAGTCTCCAAGAATACTAAATAAATTTTAGGTGATAATTCGAGTCGAAACATTTGAGTTCACCAACATCTATGGTGAACACACTATCAAGAAGGCTGTCGAAATGCGCAGTAATGTCTACAGAGGTTTTGAAGTAACTAAAGGCATTCCATTCAGTCACAGCCAGATAGACCTACTAGAATACGTTCATAGCATACGGAGACTCGCAAACTGTGGATCATCTTTGTTCGCGGATACAACGACTATATTGATGATTTCAGTCCACACGTTGAACGATAAATACACATGATTTTACTGTTAATTTGCATAATTATCAGAGAAAACAAAATTTCTGTTTCTTTCGCCCTTTCTCGATTTGCACACTGAATTGACTGTTAACAAGTAGACCATTTTACAAGCGCAAACAAATAAATCGATGACATACATTACAACTTATGACTTAATGCAGTGTGAATTGTGATTTTCATTTAATTGAGAGAAAATTTTGTAATCAGTAGTGAGAATAATCAAGATCATTATATTTCATTTTTATAGAGATGCAAAGATCTTGTGGATTTGATGCAACAGTTACATATCCTGAAGGTAACGTATAGTTTAAAATGTTACTTTTCAAAATTCAATCATCAACATTGAAGACTGATTGTTTTTTCCAACCTGAAATGCTTTGAAATCTCAGTTGACTCTAAAAAAACAATTTATTCACACTGGCTACGTATTTCGTGTAAGCCATTTTTAGTGACTAATTATTTACACATTATCTGAATCCACATTTTCGAGCATACAACATATTTATCAATATGACCATCAATCAATTACATTGAAACAGGTTTCAATCTCTCAAAAAATATAAATTCTGTTAACGTCTTGAACAGATCCCAAGAGAAGGTCGTGTTTCATTTCAACGATCTATAACAGTTTTAATCTAATTGACACACAAAGAAACACGCGAAACGTGTAGATTTCTATACGCCTTAGTGTATTTTTTGAGACAAATATGTGCATGTCATGAGTACGCAATATTGAAGAGTTACATACTAAGACGAAAGGAATATCTGATTTTTACAGATTTTAAATGGTAATTTCACATTGATTGATTCATGCCCTCAATGAAATCCAACGATATTCACATTAATTTGCTGACTAATTTGTAATTTGATTTAATCCTGAATTTATTTCTAAGGTCTTGTGGAAGTAGGTAGGCAGGTTGAACGTTTACAAACTGATATATCCGAGTACAATCACCGTCTCAGTAAGTAACATTTACAAAAGTTTAATTTTTTTCAAGTGGTAAACTGTTAAGTAATGACATTTAAACTGATTAATAATTGGAAGCAACTGAATTTACATTACAGTTTATTGATGGTTTCAATTAACCTCGCTATAAATTTGAATTTAAACAATCACTGATGAAAACCATTTCCGTGTTCTGTTCATTCATGTTACTTGTAGTTGTACGTGTCTTCCTACAAGATATTTTAAATAAACTTACGGTAAGTGATAGAGAATGTAAGCAATGAATCCGATTAGATTTATCTCATTTTTCTTATATAATCTATAAGCAATGAATGAATAAGTAATACATTGTGCGAAATGAACAAATATCTCGAATAACAAGATAAATCTTAAGCAATTTGAGTGAAGACAATTACTGCGAAGTATGTCAAAATGTTTGAATCACATGGAAATTAGGATGGACGTTGATAATTGTCATCAGATAGGTCAGTTTAACCGTTCTAATGGTAACAGTTACGAAGAACTTACAAGAACTCAGTTCGTCTTATCTAAAAATGCATCAGTTAGATGGAAAGAATCAGTTATCTAGAAAGAATTTCTTAACTTATTGATTGATGTTGAATAATGTTCTTATTTTTTGTTGTCTTACAGAGACGGTTAAGTTGAAATGGAAAAGGAACTTTGCTATCACTGATGATGCAGAATAGTTTAATATAATTGAATATTGTAACAGTAGATTTTTTGTAATGATAACGAATAATTATTTGACTAACTTTCAATAAAATAAACATATATATTACATCTATGTCTGGTTTTATGGCTGATAAATGTTTACTCAGAGAGCGATCACCCGAAACAGTATGGTTGTCTACACAGCATAGCTTACAAGGCCTGACTTCAATTATTGTGGCATGTGATACGAAGATTTGCCGAATTTCTAGATAATTTTTCCCAGTTCTTTCGTTGTTCTTATTTCGTTTACTAATGATTTATGGAAGGTAGCTGTTACGCATGCACGTAAACATGTCAACTTGATATACATGAACTGTTACGAGGTCCTTAGTCGTTCACGAGAGCGAGGATTGAGAATCCGGTGATACAACATGCTACTCAAATCCGATTATCCCAACCCTCATATTGAGTGAAAATAAGAAGACGTGAGATGAAGTAGAACATGTATTTTACAAGCATCCAGAAAGTGCGAGATCCGATTCCAGAAGAGAATCAGGATCCCGGACTAGGGATCCGTGACCGAGCCCTGGTCCTGGTCGTGGTCATAAAATATTACAAATAATGCGTATTTATATATTTTGGTCGAATATGAAACAGCATCGAATTCTGTGAAATTGACAGTTGGGACGATCAATAGGAAGTAACATTTGAAGTGACATTGATAGTCGGGATGACCAATAAGAGACAACATTTAAGTATTTGACTTTGACAGTTAGAACGACCATAATTTTGACCAATAGAAATCGGCCAATAGGATTTGACCAACAATTCTCATAGGATATTGGCTGAAGATCCGAACAGTTACCGTATAGCTTAAAAAATTTGATCAATCAGTCGATGCAGTCACCAGGCTTTGGAATTATCCTGTATAAAATTATATAGCATATGCATCCGAAGACGAACTTAAATGAACACTACTTCAGGCTGAGTAATTTCTTCGCGTATTATCAAACGATCATTTTAACCATTGCAGCATATTTCCACAGTATGTTTGTTTCAAATAATAATCTTCCTTAAAAGACTTTCGTTCTTCAAATTAATTACGTAACAAAGTCATTGGCTCACTCTACACAATCCCTATAACAATGGCCCAAAGGTTTGTCTGATCAATCTTAGGATACCTAACTTTGTTTATGAATGAAATTCACTTGGAATATGAAAACAGGTTTGAACTGTTTCAGTGGCTTCTCTTTCTTGTCGATTACTGTCAGTGCAAATTTAAGTTGCATTTGGTTGGAACTTCGTCTTTATGCAAGAAAAGAATGAAATTAAATATTATCATTATTACTGACTTTTTCACGCCGGTTACCCTTAGTGTAACATAGACTACTGACCAGAATTCTCCAGTCTACAATGTGCAAGGCCTTCAAATTTCTGTGCTACTTTCGTTCAGTCTTTTCATGCTGGTCTTGCCTTGAAGTTATTTTGTCTTACTCTGATTCATTAGATTTGAGGGTCAAAGTGGTGGCTGATCTTGCTGATTTTCCTTGATTTATGTCACTTACACTTCTAACACTTTTTCCTGACTTCTTCAACTGGTGAAATCTGCATTATTCTCTTACTTACTGGGTTAGTGCTGATTATGTCTGGCCAACGGAATCGGAATATTTTGAGCAGACAACTGTTAATAAATAGCTCTATATTCTGAATGATGGCTAAGAGAGTTTTCCAACTTTTCACCCAATACAGTAGAACCGTCTTGATATTTGTTCTGAATGTTCTGACTTTAGTGATGGTTGATAGTTGTTTTGTCTTTCAGATGTTGTTCAACTACGGAAGCATTTTCCTTACCCCGTCCATCCTCACCTTCAGATCTGCATCAGATCTATCTTACTCGTCCATGATACTTTCCAGATATCTAAAGGATTTTGCGTCCTCCAAGGCATCTGCATCAAGATTGATTTGGTTGGCTCATATTAGGCTGTATTGAAGGATATTGCTTTTTATTTTGCTTATGTTGAAACCTACTGCTGCTGAGGCTATCGCCACACTGATCAACTTCTCTTACATTAGTTGTTCCGCGTGCGATAGGAGCGTTAGAATATATTAGAAGTCTTGCTCGCACAGCAACATCCGAGCTGTTCACTGTATCTCATGCTTACTCTCAAATGTTGACATCTCCATAATCCGGTCAATCAGCAGGATAAATAGGAATAATGACAGTAAGCAGCCTTGCCCAACAGCAGGCTTTACTTCAAAGACGTTTGTCAGCTGTTCTTCATGCATGATTTGGCATTTAACTGCTTCATAATAATTTCGTGTTAGTTGAAATGCATTTTCCTACACGCAGCTTTATCGAAAAAGCATTCATAGTGTTATCCTGTCCAGACTATCAAACAATATCTCGTATTCAATGAAGTTGATGTAGAGTCGTGAGTTCTATTCAATTGATTGTTCCAAAATGATCCATCATGTTGTCACTTCTTCAGTGTATGGTGGAACATTACGGAATCGAGGTAGGTGATCTCAGAGTCCTACATTCTCTTTTACAACACCCTTTGAAGACTCTTCTTGGTATTGAGAAAAAATGATGCATTTACGGATCTTAGTTTTACTGAGATCGTTTTTCTTTAATATCGGTGGTTGTTCAACATGTCAAATCTTTCTGAACAGAGCATTCAGTATTTCTGAGGTAGCTGTTATGTATGCTTATAATGTCTTCACTGAAACCGTCTGAAGCTGCTGCTTTGCCGCTCATTTTTTGAGTGATAGAGACGACAATCTCTTCAATCGTTTGTGAACCAGCAGTTATTAGGAGTCCATCAGAGGTGCTTCTATGTTGGGAGTGTTAAAGAGCACTTGGCGATTTAGAAGTTTTTCAAAGTGCCTCATCCTGCTGTTACACCTTCATTCAATGCTAGTGGTTGCTTTGTGTTTCTTGCGCATCACTGTTCATTCTGGTCAACCATTATTTTCAATGGACTCCGTTGTCGAATCATATAATATTCTCACGTTTCCTTCTATTATGGCTATTCTACTGTTGTTGCCAGATCCTCTACATATAAACCGGTAATCACTGATTGTGTGGGCGATGACTTCAATTCACCCATGTTTGTGCTGCAGAACATGTTGTACGCTTTCAACATTTTTCATTTGATAAGACGACTAATCGATGATATTGAGGTTACTGCTACATGCTTCCTACTTCTGAGAGCAATGTTTCCAAAAATATTTATAGGCAGCTATTCAGCCTGTAAACTGGCAAGCGTTTTGTAACGTACTATCATTTGAGAACGTTGGTTTCATCCCTACCGTTCAGAAGCAAGGCTATTTGTGAGGACTTCAACATGCCTGCAATCTCTTGGTTCCCAGTCAAAGCACCTAGACGATTCGAGCCATTTATTGAATGCATAGAGCTCGGAGAGTGGACTCAACATGTTAACGGCCCAACCAGAAATGAAAATACACTGGATTTAGTTTTCACCAGCAATCTCATTCCTCACACTGTGTATGTTGGAAAAAAGTTCCCGCAACTGCCTCAGAAGCATTGACTGGAAAAACTGCTTTACTGCAAACAATACTGATGAACTAATAAATGTATTTTATCACAACACAAGTAGCATTTTCAACAAATTTGCACCTTTAGAATCCTGGAGACCCAGAATTCCTAAGGACTTATTTATGCCAGGTCATATACGAAAACGTCTTCGAAGACATGCTTCCAGATTTCATAACTGTAATGACTTCTCCGCATTAGTAACGATGACTGAAATATGTGTCGAGGCAGAAATAACACGTACTAAAAAGGTAATCGCACAGAAAGCGTGCTGTTCAGCTGAAAAATGAATCATCTGAACTCATAAAACTCCTTCGGAATAAACTAAAATGCTCCAAAGTAAAATGAGGGAGCATATTTATTAAGGACAATCAAGTGTAAGAAGACCCTGAAAGTATCGCAGAGTTGTTTAGCGAACATTTTTGTGACACATTAACAAACGAAGATGGACCAGATGGCATCCCTGCCAGCATGCTAAAAAATGGTAGCAATGATGTGAGTGCTATTCTTCTCAAACTATTTACTATATCTCTCTCCACAGAGTTTTACCCTAATAACTGGAAGACTATACATATCATCCCCACAATAAAATCTGGGCCTACAGCGAACGCTGAAAATTACCGACCTGTAAACATAACTTCGGTAGTATCTCGGGTCATGGAGAAAATAGTTAAGGCAGAGTTACTACAACATCTACTTATTAACAATCTGATATCGACCTCACAGCACGGGTTCTTGAGGTCCAGGTCGTGTGATACATGTCTGTTAGATTATTTCAACGATATCACGAATGAACAAGACAAAGGGCTTCTGATATCAGTCCTTTTCTTCGATTCTAAAAAGGCTTTTTACAAAGTCCCACACAAAAGGCTTCTACTTAAACTGAAGTAGAAACATCAGCTCACCTATTGCAGTGCGACAGTCAGTTGACTGACATCACCGCTACACACGAAACACGTTCCCATGACACAGTAGAACAGTTAATCCATGCCACAGAATATATTATTTGCTGTAGATTTCGGTGCTGTCGAATGAAAAGCGCAATCGTTCTAGAGAAGAAGTGCAAAATTGTCGAGGGCAATCGTGCTCAAATCACAGCAACACACACTGATTATTTGTGCGTTCAATGCGAAATACACGAAAGTACATTGAAACAATCACTGGTACAATTACTTGTATTAATCAATGTCTATACTGAACCAGTCGCGTTCTCTTCACTAAACTCATGTCACTATCAATGTAGCATGTAAGCGTGCGATCGTAGCATATGGCAACTTGACGGACGAGTTAAGGTAATATGGAGGTTGGCTTGAAATGAACTGCGTTCTGAAATGTTCATTTTCGGAACTGCGCAATGATATATGATAAGCTGCATGTGAATACAGATACTGTGTGCTTGTTGCGATGTTCGGACATTGAGACCTGTTAGTTAATTTGTCAGAGAATCTAAGATAAACAGTAACACTTCGTGTGTAGTAATCTATCCGTTACAGATTCTGTATATTAGCTATAAAATAAAGAATTGTGATAGACACTCGATGGTAAACAGCTTGGTAATTATTGAATGTGCAGACTGTTTACGTCACACAATTTGTGAATTTCACATCAAGTGTGTAGGATGTGTAGGATGGAATTTATTTGCGAATATCACGCCATCACACGCACTGATCATTTTATTGAAAAGTTCACAAACATTTGTTGTCTAGATTAATGAAACAGACATTTTCATCAATAGATTAGTGTGTCAGTGAAGTGAAATATATATCCACCAGGCACTGAGTGTTAGTGCGAGCGAGAATCGTGCTACAAAAAATGAACATGCACCTGTGGTGACGTGAAGGACACCGACCAGTGGAGATGCGATCACCTGCACCTCGGATAGCATTATATTACAGCTGCGGTCAAGCATTTGGAAACGTTGTTGCAACTATAATATAAATTGAAAGATCATCATAGTCATGCGAACAATTGGTATACGTGAATAAAACACTGAGCGTTATTAGCTTCCTCAGTGAGAAACATCAGCTCACCTATTGCAGTGCGGCAGTCAGTTGACTGACATCACCGCTACACACGAAACACGTTCCCATGACACAGTAGAACAGTTAATCCATGCCACAGAATATATTATTTGCTGTAGATTTCGGTGCTGTCGAATGAAAAGCGCAATCGTTCTAGAGAAGAAGTGCAAAATTGTCGAGGGCAATCGTGCTCAAATCACAGCAACACACACTGATTATTTGTGCGTTCAATGCGAAATACACGAAAGTACATTGAAACAATCACTGGTACAATTACTTGTATTAATCAATGTCTATACTGAACCAGTCGCGTTCTCTTCACTAAACTCAAGTCACTATCAATGTAGCATGAAGCGTGCGATCGTAGCATATGGCAACTTGACGGACGAGTTAAGGCAATATGGAGGTTGGCTTGAAATGAACTGCCTTCTGAAATGTTCATTTTCGGAACTGCGCAATGATATATGATAAGCTGCATGTGAATACAGATACTGTGTGCTTGTTGCGATGTTCGGACATTGAGACCTGTTAGTTAATTTGTCAGAGAATCTAAGATAAACAGTAACACTTCGTGTGTAGTAATCTATCCGTTACAGATTCTGTATATTAGCTATAAAATAAAGAATTGTGATAGACACTCGATGGTAAACAGCTTGGTAATTATTGAATGTGCAGACTGTTTACGTCACACAATTTGTGAATTTCACATCAAGTGTGTAGGATGTGTAGGATGGAATTTATTTGCGAATATCACGCCATCACACGCACTGATCATTTTATTGAAAAGTTCACAAACATTTGTTGTCTAGATTAATGAAACAGACATTTTCATCAATAGATTAGTGTGTCAGTGAAGTGAAATATATATCCACCAGGCACTGAGTGTTAGTGCGAGCGAGAATCGTGCTACAAAAAATGAACATGCACCTGTGGTGACGTGAAGGACACCGACCAGTGGAGATGCGATCACCTGCACCTCGGATAGCATTATATTACAGCTGCGGTCAAGCATTTGGAAACGTTGTTGCAACTATAATATAAATTGAAAGATCATTATAGTCATGCGAACAATTGGTATACGTGAATAAAACACTGAGCGTTATTAGCTTCCTCAGTGAGAAACATCAGCTCACCTATTGCAGTGCGACAGTCAGTTGACTGACATCACCGCTACACACGAAACACGTTCCCATGACACAGTAGAACAGTTAATCCATGCCACAGAATATATTATTTGCTGTAGATTTCGGTGCTGTCGAATGAAAAGCGCAATCGTTCTAGAGAAGAAGTGCAAAATTGTCGAGGGCAATCGTGCTCAAATCACAGCAACACACACTGATTATTTGTGCGTTCAATGCGAAATACACGAAAGTACATTGAAACAATCACTGGTACAATTACTTGTATTAATCAATGTCTATACTGAACCAGTCGCGTTCTCTTCACTAAACTCAAGTCACTATCAATGTAGCATGAAGCGTGCGATCGTAGCATATGGCAACTTGACGGACGAGTTAAGGCAATATGGAGGTTGGCTTGAAATGAACTGCCTTCTGAAATGTTCATTTTCGGAACTGCGCAATGATATATGATAAGCTGCATGTGAATACAGATACTGTGTGCTTGTTGCGATGTTCGGACATTGAGACCTGTTAGTTAATTTGTCAGAGAATCTAAGATAAACAGTAACACTTCGTGTGTAGTAATCTATCCGTTACAGATTCTGTATATTAGCTATAAAATAAAGAATTGTGATAGACACTCGATGGTAAACAGCTTGGTAATTATTGAATGTGCAGACTGTTTACGTCACACAATTTGTGAATTTCACATCAAGTGTGTAGGATGTGTAGGATGGAATTTATTTGCGAATATCACGCCATCACACGCACTGATCATTTTATTGAAAAGTTCACAAACATTTGTTGTCTAGATTAATGAAACAGACATTTTCATCAATAGATTAGTGTGTCAGTGAAGTGAAATATATATCCACCAGGCACTGAGTGTTAGTGCGATCGAGAATCGTGCTACAAAAAATGAACATGCACCTGTGGTGACGTGAAGGACACCGACCAGTGGAGATGCGATCACCTGCACCTCGGATAGCATTATATTACAGCTGCGGTCAAGCATTTGGAAACGTTGTTGCAACTATAATATAAATTGAAAGATCATTATAGTCATGCGAACAATTGGTATACGTGAATAAAACACTGAGCGTTATTAGCTTCCTCAGTGAGAAACATCAGCTCACCTATTGCAGTGCGACAGTCAGTTGACTGACATCACCGCTACACACGAAACACGTTCCCATGACACAGTAGAACAGTTAATCCATGCCACAGAATATATTATTTGCTGTAGATTTCGGTGCTGTCGAATGAAAAGCGCAATCGTTCTAGAGAAGAAGTGCAAAATTGTCGAGGGCAATCGTGCTCAAATCACAGCAACACACACTGATTATTTGTGCGTTCAATGCGAAATACACGAAAGTACATTGAAACAATCACTGGTACAATTACTTGTATTAATCAATGTCTATACTGAACCAGTCGCGTTCTCTTCATAAAACTCATGTCACTATCATGTAAGCATGTAGCGTGCGATCGTAGCATATGGCAACTTGACGGACGAGTTAAGGCAATATGGAGGTTGGCTTGAAATGAACTGCCTTCTGAAATGTTCATTTTCGGAACTGCGCAATGATATATGATAAGCTGCATGTGAATACAGATACTGTGTGCTTGTTGCGATGTTCGGACATTGAGACCTGTTAGTTAATTTGTCAGAGAATCTAAGATAAACAGTAACACTTCGTGTGTAGTAATCTATCCGTTACAGATTCTGTATATTAGCTATAAAATAAAGAATTGTGATAGACACTCGATGGTAAACAGCTTGGTAATTATTGAATGTGCAGACTGTTTACGTCACACAATTTGTGAATTTCACATCAAGTGTGTAGGATGTGTAGGATGGAATTTATTTGCGAATATCACGCCATCACACGCACTGATCATTTTATTGAAAAGTTCACAAACATTTGTTGTCTAGATTAATGAAACAGACATTTTCATCAATAGATTAGTGTGTCAGTGAAGTGAAATATATATCCACCAGGCACTGAGTGTTAGTGCGATCGAGAATCGTGCTACAAAAAATGAACATGCACCTGTGGTGACGTGAAGGACACCGACCAGTGGAGATGCGATCACCTGCACCTCGGATAGCATTATATTACAGCTGCGGTCAAGCATTTGGAAACGTTGTTGCAACTATAATATAAATTGAAAGATCATTATAGTCATGCGAACAATTGGTATACGTGAATAAAACACTGAGCGTTATTAGCTTCCTCAGTGAGAAACATCAGCTCACCTATTGCAGTGCGACAGTCAGTTGACTGACATCACCGCTACACACGAAACACGTTCCCATGACACAGTAGAACAGTTAATCCATGCCACAGAATATATTATTTGCTGTAGATTTCGGTGCTGTCGAATGAAAAGCGCAATCGTTCTAGAGAAGAAGTGCAAAATTGTCGAGGGCAATCGTGCTCAAATCACAGCAACACACACTGATTATTTGTGCGTTCAATGCGAAATACACGAAAGTACATTGAAACAATCACTGGTACAATTACTTGTATTAATCAATGTCTATACTGAACCAGTCGCGTTCTCTTCATAAAACTCATGTCACTATCAGTAAAGCATGTAGCGTGCGATCGTAGCATATGGCAACTTGACGGACGAGTTAAGGCAATATGGAGGTTGGCTTGAAATGAACTGCCTTCTGAAATGTTCATTTTCGGAACTGCGCAATGATATATGATAAGCTGCATGTGAATACAGATACTGTGTGCTTGTTGCGATGTTCGGACATTGAGACCTGTTAGTTAATTTGTCAGAGAATCTAAGATAAACAGTAACACTTCGTGTGTAGTAATCTATCCGTTACAGATTCTGTATATTAGCTATAAAATAAAGAATTGTGATAGACACTCGATGGTAAACAGCTTGGTAATTATTGAATGTGCAGACTGTTTACGTCACACAATTTGTGAATTTCACATCAAGTGTGTAGGATGTGTAGGATGGAATTTATTTGCGAATATCACGCCATCACACGCACTGATCATTTTATTGAAAAGTTCACAAACATTTGTTGTCTAGATTAATGAAACAGACATTTTCATCAATAGATTAGTGTGTCAGTGAAGTGAAATATATATCCACCAGGCACTGAGTGTTAGTGCGAGCGAGAATCGTGCTACAAAAAATGAACATGCACCTGTGGTGACGTGAAGGACACCGACCAGTGGAGATGCGATCACCTGCACCTCGGATAGCATTATATTACAGCTGCGGTCAAGCATTTGGAAACGTTGTTGCAACTATAATATAAATTGAAAGATCATTATAGTCATGCGAACAATTGGTATACGTGAATAAAACACTGAGCGTTATTAGCTTCCTCAGTGAGAAACATCAGCTCACCTATTGCAGTGCGACAGTCAGTTGACTGACATCACCGCTACACACGAAACACGTTCCCATGACACAGTAGAACAGTTAATCCATGCCACAGAATATATTATTTGCTGAAGATTTCGGTGCTGTCGAATGAAAAGCGCAATCGTTCTAGAGAAGAAGTGCAAAATTGTCGAGGGCAATCGTGCTCAAATCACAGCAACACACACTGATTATTTGTGCGTTCAATGCGAAATACACGAAAGTACATTGAAACAATCACTGGTACAATTACTTGTATTAATCAATGTCTATACTGAACCAGTCGCGTTCTCTTCATAAAACTCATGTCACTATCAGTAAAGCATGTAGCGTGCGATCGTAGCATATGGCAACTTGACGGACGAGTTAAGGCAATATGGAGGTTGGCTTGAAATGAACTGCGTTCTGAAATGTTCATTTTCGGAACTGCGCAATGATATATGATAAGCTGCATGTGAATACAGATACTGTGTGCTTGTTGCGATGTTCGGACATTGAGACCTGTTAGTTAATTTGTCAGAGAATCTAAGATAAACAGTAACACTTCGTGTGTAGTAATCTATCCGTTACAGATTCTGTATATTAGCTATAAAATAAAGAATTGTGATAGACACTCGATGGTAAACAGCTTGGTAATTATTGAATGTGCAGACTGTTTACGTCACACAATTTGTGAATTTCACATCAAGTGTGTAGGATGTGTAGGATGGAATTTATTTGCGAATATCACGCCATCACACGCACTGATCATTTTATTGAAAAGTTCACAAACATTTGTTGTCTAGATTAATGAAACAGACATTTTCATCAATAGATTAGTGTGTCAGTGAAGTGAAATATATATCCACCAGGCACTGAGTGTTAGTGCGATCGAGAATCGTGCTACAAAAAATGAACATGCACCTGTGGTGACGTGAAGGACACCGACCAGTGGAGATGCGATCACCTGCACCTCGGATAGCATTATATTACAGCTGCGGTCAAGCATTTGGAAACGTTGTTGCAACTATAATATAAATTGAAAGATCATTATAGTCATGCGAACAATTGGTATACGTGAATAAAACACTGAGCGTTATTAGCTTCCTCAGTGAGAAACATCAGCTCACCTATTGCAGTGCGACAGTCAGTTGACTGACATCACCGCTACACACGAAACACGTTCCCATGACACAGTAGAACAGTTAATCCATGCCACAGAATATATTATTTGCTGAAGATTTCGGTGCTGTCGAATGAAAAGCGCAATCGTTCTAGAGAAGAAGTGCAAAATTGTCGAGGGCAATCGTGCTCAAATCACAGCAACACACACTGATTATTTGTGCGTTCAATGCGAAATACACGAAAGTACATTGAAACAATCACTGGTACAATTACTTGTATTAATCAATGTCTATACTGAACCAGTCGCGTTCTCTTCATAAAACTCATGTCACTATCAGTAAAGCATGTAGCGTGCGATCGTAGCATATGGCAACTTGACGGACGAGTTAAGGCAATATGGAGGTTGGCTTGAAATGAACTGCCTTCTGAAATGTTCATTTTCGGAACTGCGCAATGATATATGATAAGCTGCATGTGAATACAGATACTGTGTGCTTGTTGCGATGTTCGGACATTGAGACCTGTTAGTTAATTTGTCAGAGAATCTAAGATAAACAGTAACACTTCGTGTGTAGTAATCTATCCGTTACAGATTCTGTATATTAGCTATAAAATAAAGAATTGTGATAGACACTCGATGGTAAACAGCTTGGTAATTATTGAATGTGCAGACTGTTTACGTCACACAATTTGTGAATTTCACATCAAGTGTGTAGGATGTGTAGGATGGAATTTATTTGCGAATATCACGCCATCACACGCACTGATCATTTTATTGAAAAGTTCACAAACATTTGTTGTCTAGATTAATGAAACAGACATTTTCATCAATAGATTAGTGTGTCAGTGAAGTGAAATATATATCCACCAGGCACTGAGTGTTAGTGCGAGCGAGAATCGTGCTACAAAAAATGAACATGCACCTGTGGTGACGTGAAGGACACCGACCAGTGGAGATGCGATCACCTGCACCTCGGATAGCATTATATTACAGCTGCGGTCAAGCATTTGGAAACGTTGTTGCAACTATAATATAAATTGAAAGATCATTATAGTCATGCGAACAATTGGTATACGTGAATAAAACACTGAGCGTTATTAGCTTCCTCAGTGAGAAACATCAGCTCACCTATTGCAGTGCGACAGTCAGTTGACTGACATCACCGCTACACACGAAACACGTTCCCATGACACAGTAGAACAGTTAATCCATGCCACAGAATATATTATTTGCTGTAGATTTCGGTGCTGTCGAATGAAAAGCGCAATCGTTCTAGAGAAGAAGTGCAAAATTGTCGAGGGCAATCGTGCTCAAATCACAGCAACACACACTGATTATTTGTGCGTTCAATGCGAAATACACGAAAGTACATTGAAACAATCACTGGTACAATTACTTGTATTAATCAATGTCTATACTGAACCAGTCGCGTTCTCTTCATAAAACTCATGTCACTATCAGTAAAGCATGTAGCGTGCGATCGTAGCATATGGCAACTTGACGGACGAGTTAAGGCAATATGGAGGTTGGCTTGAAATAAACTGCGTTCTGAAATGTTCATTTTCGGAACTGCGCAATGATATATGATAAGCTGCATGTGAATACAGATACTGTGTGCTTGTTGCGATGTTCGGACATTGAGACCTGTTAGTTAATTTGTCAGAGAATCTAAGATAAACAGTAACACTTCGTGTGTAGTAATCTATCCGTTACAGATTCTGTATATTAGCTATAAAATAAAGAATTGTGATAGACACTCGATGGTAAACAGCTTGGTAATTATTGAATGTGCAGACTGTTTACGTCACACAATTTGTGAATTTCACATCAAGTGTGTAGGATGTGTAGGATGGAATTTATTTGCGAATATCACGCCATCACACGCACTGATCATTTTATTGAAAAGTTCACAAACATTTGTTGTCTAGATTAATGAAACAGACATTTTCATCAATAGATTAGTGTGTCAGTGAAGTGAAATATATATCCACCAGGCACTGAGTGTTAGTGCGAGCGAGAATCGTGCTACAAAAAATGAACATGCACCTGTGGTGACGTGAAGGACACCGACCAGTGGAGATGCGATCACCTGCACCTCGGATAGCATTATATTACAGCTGCGGTCAAGCATTTGGAAACGTTGTTGCAACTATAATATAAATTGAAAGATCATTATAGTCATGCGAACAATTGGTATACGTGAATAAAACACTGAGCGTTATTAGCTTCCTCAGTGAGAAACATCAGCTCACCTATTGCAGTGCGACAGTCAGTTGACTGACATCACCGCTACACACGAAACACGTTCCCATGACACAGTAGAACAGTTAATCCATGCCACAGAATATATTATTTGCTGTAGATTTCGGTGCTGTCGAATGAAAAGCGCAATCGTTCTAGAGAAGAAGTGCAAAATTGTCGAGGGCAATCGTGCTCAAATCACAGCAACACACACTGATTATTTGTGCGTTCAATGCGAAATACACGAAAGTACATTGAAACAATCACTGGTACAATTACTTGTATTAATCAATGTCTATACTGAACCAGTCGCGTTCTCTTCATAAAACTCATGTCACTATCAGTAAAGCATGTAGCGTGCGATCGTAGCATATGGCAACTTGACGGACGAGTTAAGGTAATATGGAGGTTGGCTTGAAATGAACTGCGTTCTGAAATGTTCATTTTCGGAACTGCGCAATGATATATAATAAGCTGCATGTGAATACAGATACTGTGTGCTTGTTGCGATGTTCGGACATTGAGACCTGTTAGTTAATTTGTCAGAGAATCTAAGATAAACAGTAACACTTCGTGTGTAGTAATCTATCCGTTACAGATTCTGTATATTAGCTATAAAATAAAGAATTGTGATAGACACTCGATGGTAAACAGCTTGGTAATTATTGAATGTGCAGACTGTTTACGTCACACAATTTGTGAATTTCACATCAAGTGTGTAGGATGTGTAGGATGGAATTTATTTGCGAATATCACGCCATCACACGCACTGATCATTTTATTGAAAAGTTCACAAACATTTGTTGTCTAGATTAATGAAACAGACATTTTCATCAATAGATTAGTGTGTCAGTGAAGTGAAATATATATCCACCAGGCACTGAGTGTTAGTGCGAGCGAGAATCGTGCTACAAAAAATGAACATGCACCTGTGGTGACGTGAAGGACACCGACCAGTGGAGATGCGATCACCTGCACCTCGGATAGCATTATATTACAGCTGCGGTCAAGCATTTGGAAACGTTGTTGCAACTATAATATAAATTGAAAGATCATTATAGTCATGCGAACAATTGGTATACGTGAATAAAACACTGAGCGTTATTAGCTTCCTCAGTGAGAAACATCAGCTCACCTATTGCAGTGCGACAGTCAGTTGACTGACATCACCGCTACACACGAAACACGTTCCCATGACACAGTAGAACAGTTAATCCATGCCACAGAATATATTATTTGCTGAAGATTTCGGTGCTGTCGAATGAAAAGCGCAATCGTTCTAGAGAAGAAGTGCAAAATTGTCGAGGGCAATCGTGCTCAAATCACAGCAACACACACTGATTATTTGTGCGTTCAATGCGAAATACACGAAAGTACATTGAAACAATCACTGGTACAATTACTTGTATTAATCAATGTCTATACTGAACCAGTCGCGTTCTCTTCATAAAACTCATGTCACTATCAGTAAAGCATGTAGCGTGCGATCGTAGCATATGGCAACTTGACGGACGAGTTAAGGCAATATGGAGGTTGGCTTGAAATGAACTGCGTTCTGAAATGTTCATTTTCGGAACTGCGCAATGATATATGATAAGCTGCATGTGAATACAGATACTGTGTGCTTGTTGCGATGTTCGGACATTGAGACCTGTTAGTTAATTTGTCAGAGAATCTAAGATAAACAGTAACACTTCGTGTGTAGTAATCTATCCGTTACAGATTCTGTATATTAGCTATAAAATAAAGAATTGTGATAGACACTCGATGGTAAACAGCTTGGTAATTATTGAATGTGCAGACTGTTTACGTCACACAATTTGTGAATTTCACATCAAGTGTGTAGGATGTGTAGGATGGAATTTATTTGCGAATATCACGCCATCACACGCACTGATCATTTTATTGAAAAGTTCACAAACATTTGTTGTCTAGATTAATGAAACAGACATTTTCATCAATAGATTAGTGTGTCAGTGAAGTGAAATATATATCCACCAGGCACTGAGTGTTAGTGCGAGCGAGAATCGTGCTACAAAAAATGAACATGCACCTGTGGTGACGTGAAGGACACCGACCAGTGGAGATGCGATCACCTGCACCTCGGATAGCATTATATTACAGCTGCGGTCGATTTCTATATTTTTTCAAATCCTTTCCTCGTTGTATTTTTTTCTTTCCTAATTTCCCTTACTTGTTCTGTATTTTATTTTCCTGACTTTTTCTTATTGCTGTTTTTCATTTCGTGTGTGTTTTCTTTAATCTGTCTCAATATTCTCAGGTCCCGTGAGTACTGTAGGTTTTACACTTTTGATGTTTCCTTGTCTTTTCGGTAATATTTTTTAGTCTAATGAGTGAAACCGATGTTGTATCTCTCTTAGTCCCTAACTTGTAAATTTTGGCATTCCATCATCGAAAATAAATCGTTCAAACCACTTTTTTCGGTTTTGTTATTTTGAGGATCTGAATTACCAGAGTGATCACACGTCGTGATGAAATCCGAGATTCTTTGAAAGTCATGATGCCGATGATCATACACAACACATTATGAGATGCTACTCTAATAGAACCTTTGTCATTTCATTCTTGCATGGTATCAGTTCTGTTTTGAAGTGATCAATACAAACTTTGCACTCCAGAACTCTGAGCAACTCGGCTGCATAATCTCCATCAACTCCATACATGTATGCTACCTAAATTTTCGAATTCTTATCAAATCATTTGTGTTTATATAGATAATTCTATCTAACTTATTTCTTTCACAGTGAATAAGTGAAATTTGAGGAGAATTACATCAATGACCTTTACCACAATGGTTTACTTTATTAATTAGAAGTCGAATTTGCGTATCGGCTTGAATTTAACTCTATCTAACAGGAAAATACATATAATCTATTGTGTTCTTCGTAAATTATTTATTAATCTCTAAATGTTCACTCAATGTGACCAATGAGAATGATGCATTAAATACATCGCACTGATTATTTTACTTGTCTTAATTAATAAATAAATTGACAATAAACTAATCATTCTCAACAATTCTTTTTATCTAGCTTCATTAACCAATGATCAATGTTTTGTTGATAGTATAAAAACCAGACGGATGAAGTTAGTTTTCTCAGTGAAAATGTGCCACATATTGAAGTTTTGTTTTTGCACATTCTTCTTGTTCATTCATACGTGTATACTAAGTGGTAAGTTGTGAAACATTTATCAATACTTCTTGTAAGTAGTAAACATGATGTGGTTTTTTTGTACTTATCAATGTGATGTTTAAAAATTAGTATGTATAACAGGCTGACTTATTATAGAAATGATGCTGTTAAAAATAAAGCCTCCATTAATCAAGAGTAGTAAAGTGCATTTAACGTTCGATTGAGTTCTAAAGTGTGACTGTTCCCATACATTACTAAGATAATTACCAATCATGACTACTTACTAATTGTGATTATTTATGTGAAAAAAACCATGTTCTCATTTATTTCAGAATCTATATCAGAACAGATAAAAGATTTATTAGGTAGAATAAATTCTAATGAATGTGAGTTGAAGTCAGAAACAATTTTCCCCTAAAGTTATTCCTCAATTAATCATGTTAAACTAATTCAGAAATTACTTTAATTTCAGTGATATTCAACAGTATTTGTAACCTTTCATACTGAAAAAAAATTATTTCGTTAATTGTCAGTGATTAATTTGCACACTGGTAATAATCGCATCTTAAAGAAGAAAAATTCTCATGATATTCGATTAGAATATGATGACGAATGTTAATGAATATCTACTCTACATCAAGTATATTAACCATACTTGTCGACAATATACTCAATTATTTCACTTGTATGCACTATGTCAGATTTCATAATATTTTCAGTCAATTTTTTTACTCTGAACATTTAACCTACTGAAATGGAAAAGAAGTAGTAATAAATTAAAATCCTATCATGAAGCCTGAATGCGCTTTTTTTCAAAAGAACACACTTGACTATTCCGCATTTGTTTGCTGTAAAATGGACCTTCTTAAGGATCCATCATTGGAGAGCGCATAAACAACTGTGATAGATTGATCCAATTCTTTTTATACTGAGAAATCTAAGAGGGGTTGGTATTTATCAAAGTATGCAACATCTCAATCAACATAGTAGTCTCATA
This sequence comes from Schistosoma turkestanicum, assembly GCA_944470395.2. Lineage (NCBI taxonomy): Eukaryota > Metazoa > Platyhelminthes > Trematoda > Strigeidida > Schistosomatidae > Schistosoma > Schistosoma turkestanicum. The sequence goes on along the minus strand of OX103979.1, from coordinate 77,383,614 downwards.
ATAGATAACAAACACATTATCCAAATAATATATTTTCATTAAATTAAATCAGTTGAGAACTCAGCAAAATTTGCAGGTTTCGCTGCTTCAACAAGTAGCAGTATTTTAAGACTTAGAGTTATGGAAATCCAATGATCATCCTTTCTTCTAGTATGTCGGTTTCATTGTCGATAATGAACTGAAAAATTAGATGTACAACCTAATCATTGTTCTTGAAAGTGGTCAGTCAAACAGTCAGTCGGCTTGTAGCATCTAACCATTCATTCATTGTACTTCAATAATTAGTCGTATCGATTATTGTATATTTGGTTGTGTGTGTGTGTGGATGCTTAATCGCTTATCAGATGCCTAGCCTATTATTGCTTGACTATAAGTATTTAATCACTCGACAGCTCATGTAGGGTTGGCTCGCTGTCTCGCCTTCTTCAATTTGCTTCGTATTGCTTGTACGCTTCCCTTTGCATGAAATAAATTCATCCGGAACACCGTGTTTGGCTTCTTACTACAGCCCGCACAAAAACGCGGTTAGCCTAAGTATAATATAATTCGTTCACATTGAAGACCAGTGATGAGCCCTAAAGGCTAACATCTTTCCTACTAAAATTATTCTGATCAAATGTGTAACAAAGTCTTCGTTAATAGTATAGTGAAGGTAGCTTGGAAGTCGAAATTTCAATCGACTTCTAACCCTATCATATCAGAAGAGTTCAACTAGCCATTATTTGAGTGAACAAAAATCTTCAATTCATTAAACGCTTACAACTGAATGTTATTTACAACATTGAGCAATTGCATAGATCTTTCATTAGAAAAGATAAGGATGGGGGAAAAACTCATTTCATATACCATGAATATATATGAACAAAATAATAAGAAATATATTTTGTAATCAAAACAATTCACTTTTTATTCGAAATTTAGTAAAACTAACAGAATCAGTAAACGATGTAAAATATTATAAAAGGATTTTCCAAAATGCAGCAGGTAACTTCATTGCACAGTGGCATGTTTAAATTGATTTTGAGTAAAAAATGAACACCATAGAATACAACTAAATATTGATCGACCAGCGAATGAATGTTCAACATGTTTTTTACTTAAAATAGAATTCAAATCGATTACTTTTACATGTTTAGGAAAAATCACACAATATCACACAACAATTCATTTATGACTTATTGAAACATAAAAGGAAGTTGTAATTGATTTAAACAAATGGAACTATATGCGAATATCAATCTGGTTTGTAATTTCCGGCCATAGAATATTACATTTCTATGTACGTCCATAAATAGAAATCTCGGAAAAGAAGAAATATATTTACACTTAGCCTCAGCTAAATTAAACATCCTAAAACGGGCTATAAGAGAGCTACGAGGATTTCTGACGCTTACAAATCCCAAATTACTTAACTTACTTTCGCCTCTTATCCCGAATGGAGCATAGGCCGCCCACCAGTTTTCTCCAACCAACTCTGTCCCGGGCTTCCCTCTCCAGTTCTGTCCAATGTTTGTTCATTCCTCTCATATCTTTCTCTATTTCACGGCGTAATGTATTTTTTGGCCTTCCTCTTTTCCATTTGCCTTCAGGGTTCCATATGGGGGCTTGTCTCGTGACGCAGTTAGGTGCTTTCCTTAGTGTGTGTCCTATCCACTTCCACCAATTCTTCCTGATTTCCTCCTCCACCGGAATCCGGTTTGTTCTCTCCTACAGTTCGTTGTTGCTGATCGTGTCTGGCCAACGAATACGAAGTATTTTGTGTAGACAACTGTTAATAAACACTTGTATCTTATGGATGATGGCTTTCGTAGTTCTCCATGTTTCCGCTCCATACAGTAGAACTGTCTTGACATTTGTATTGAAAATCGTGATTTTGGTTTTGGTTGAAAGTTGTTTGGAGTTCCAGATATTTTTCAACTGTAGAAATGCAGCCCTTGCTTTGCCAATCCGTGCTCTCACATCTGCATCGGATCCTTTATGTATGTTGAGACCTACTGCTGCAGAGGCTGCTGCTACACAGGTCGTCTTCTCTTGCATTTGTTGTTGCGTGTGCGATAGAAGAGCCAAGTCATCTGCGAAATCCAAATCGTCCAGCTGCGTCCTAACTGTCCATTTGATACCGTGCCTCCCTCCAGATGTTGACGTCTTCATAATCCAGTCGATCACCAGAAGAAAGAGAAAGGGTGAGAGTAAGTAACTTTGCCTGACACCGGTCTTCACTTCGAAAGAGTCTGTTAGCTGACCTCCGTGCACGATTTTGCAGTTGAATTTATCATAAGAGTTCCGTATGATTTAAACTATTTTCTCAGGCACACCATAGTGTCCAATGAAGCCTCCACAGTGTTTTCCTATCCACGCTATCGAATGCTTTCTCGTAGTCGATGAAGTTGATGTAGACTGGTGAAAATCACAAATTATTCATTACATTTCATCAAAATTCTTGTACTGTACGTATGAATGTGACGGGAACAGACTACAAAAGTTAACATCACATTGGCCTAGATACCAGTCAGTATGTATTGAACGAGGCGTCAACCTCCTCCAGGAAGCTCCGCAAATCTCCGTCATCCAAATAATTCGGCCACGGGATCTCCTTCCTTCGAGCAGGCAGCGACACCAAGTGTAGTGAACGAGAACACAGGTGGGGCAACGGAATCGCATTTAACGAAAATTACATAGTTACTCAGTAAAATTGGAAAACCATATCGTAAATCGGTAATCTGCAAAATATCAGCCCATCATATCAAACTGGACTGTTCCTGTTGCAAAAGATCAATCCATTGTCACTACTCATGCGTTTCATACAAATTCCATTGTGCTCTATTTCTTCCTTTCTTGATCTTCTTCCATCTTCTGCTACCAGACATTACGTTTACACTCACGTCATATACTACTTATAAGTAGCTCGCACCACAGGTATAGTGGATAATATTGAGCGACGTCGAATTCAACACACATCATTGAGTTTTTGCTCATTTTGTTTCTTTCTCTGGAGATAACTCAATAGTATTCTCATTCAAACAATGCTAACATAAATGAACTGCCAAATATTTTCCAATACTTGGACAATTTGATTATTTTACCTTTTCTGTAGAAAATGCCCAAAAAATGGCCGAAAATAAAACATATATTGATGAATGTAAGTGAAACATGATCTTTTGAGTTTAGTAACATGTTTTGATTGTAGATATAAGTTGTGCAAGTCAATTTCTGAGAGGTACTATGGGCAAGCGAATTACACCAGGTTAGAGGAAACAACCAAAAAACATTTTTGTTACTGTTTAATAGTTAACATTAGTACGGATCACGTTTATTTATTTTACTAGTTTGAGTTCATCCATACTTAAACTAAACCGATGATATAAATTTTTAAGCATCGGTCACATTCAACGGTGAACAACATAATTTCTACCTTGCATAAAGATGCAACGTGTTTTCTATACAAATTATGTGGTTTGAAACAAATGTTTACTTGTAACAAAACACAACTTGTAGCGCATATATAAACCAGTTTAAGTGATTGAAATTCCAAAAGGAAACTATTACTACTGTTCTCTTGGGTGATACAATAGAAGCTACTATTCCATTTTACAGGAACACAAGTGAATACATGATCATGATATAGCTTACAACAAACTAATAATTGGCATAAGCTTGTTTCCTAATTTTATGTGACTTAACTTGTTATCATACTAACTGTCACTGCTAAACGATAAGTATATATTTTAAAAGAAGAATACAAACAGATAATGTTTGTGTTCTGGAGTAACATGATCTGACACATTCGTCACATTACATTGATGTGAATAAGCGAACAGTTAATTATCTTGTTCAGTTAACTTCAATGTTATGATATTTCATTATTCATAAATTTTAGATTTGAAACAGCTTATCAAATCTTTAAGGATAGAATTCAAAAGTACGTTTAGTTGGGCATATTTATTATCTTAACATGTTATGTACACTATGCAGTCCACATGATTACTGTAAAGATGTGTAGTGTGTCGATTTCCTGCGGTAATTAGCTCGTCCAGACAATCGATACTAACTAGCGTCTGACGGTTTATAAATCAGAAGGCGAACTCGTAGTGTTGAATACGTTTATTTTTGGACACACCACAAAGTAAAGCGGAGAAGCAGTAAATAAAACGAATGAAGCGACGTGAATTGTAGAAGGCTGTTGAGCCAACTCGTAGGATTATACTGTGAACCGAATGGGCGAAGGAAACGATATGGAGAAGGCTAGTGAGCCAACTCAAAGAGACAGAGCGTGACTAAAGATATATATTCAAACAAGCGACAAGCGAAATAGGCACACATGAATAAAAGTGACGAATAGTTGACAAGGTCAAATGACAAATGGAATACGTGATGTGAGCTCCTCATACAAACCAGACGATAATAATAAGAACGAATGGTACAACATATAAATTGTTGCAATACAAATAAATGGTTTGGTTAAATAAATTAATCGAAAGGGCTGCTTAACCAAATTAAATGTAAGCGAACTGGAATATATGTTGTGAAGGCATTACAGATGTTACGATATGTTGACTAAATTAAGTAAGCATTTCATTCTTATTCATTTATTTACTTTAAATAAAAAGGAAACTTCACAAAATTAGCGATATGGGATTCATGCCTTGACACAGAGTATCAAGCATTTGATAGTAAGATTTATAATTGATCTATAATTGTATGACAGTTGCAAATTTACACTCTTACTCAATTAAAAACGATAACATTACATTGAACGCTCCATTTGCACACCATCTTTGAGTCCTGACTTCCAACGCTCCAGCCTTCTTCCATTCCTGCTTTTGCTGCCTTTACTTCCTGTCGATGCTCTATTTCTTTCTTGCTTTTGCTCTATTTGCTTTCCGTTTTCCTCTTCTGACCGTGAGACTACTTCTTTCACGTCCATTCTTATACTACTTATATCGTTCATATAAGTAGCACACACCACAATAGGAATTTGTCATTTCTTACTTGAAATCAGTCATGTGAAAAAATGGTAATTCAGTAAACAGCAACAAGTAACCTGTATATTAGATGATAAACTAATATCAGAATGAAATGTGATGTGAAGTTTGCAGAAGTGATATGCATTGAACAAACACATTGTATAATTCTGTGTATACAATAATCAACTGAAGCTGGAATGAAGAAATATCATCTATAAGTAGTATTTAGAGTTCCAAGTGAGAGATTATCATGATTTATTGTAAAACGCATTGTCGAGTTGACTACGGCAGCACACGATGAATTCTTCCAATGTTCTGTAAAAGCTAGACCGATTAATATATATTTCAATGCTGACGTGGCATAATCATTGCTTTCAGATTTGAAGAATATAAAACCGATGTTGTCAGTCTTTATTCATAAATATAAATTCACATGGTTTTCTTGTGAATAGAGTAAATACTGATACTGTTACTTCTACTCTTTTGATTTGTATGCTGTATATAAGCTACCGTATATAAGAAGACCACCTAACAGGCACATTCAAATAAAATAATGATACACTTTACCACTAATCATTAATCAAAATTTAAAATGTGTTTTATTTTTTAGTTAATTGAAAAAAGTATTTGTTATTTGTAGTAAGAATAATTCAAATAATTTTAATTTACTTTTTCTAGAAATGGCAAATATTCCTTGCTTTGGTGATACATTTGCATATCCTACTGGTAGTAACATGAATTCAATTGCATATTTTGATAAAAATCCAATATTCAAGCTTTATTGTTGATAGTTTTGTTTTAAACCTGAAAGGCATTCACTCTTCGATCGACTTTTAAACTATATAAACAACATTGATTGTGCACGTCAAATGAACGAACGATAGGGACTAGTATGTAATTCATCAGAATTCCTATTTTCAAGTGTTTCACAAATTATTAAATAAATCATCAGTTACCTGCTATTAAACTGGTTTAAATCTCTCAAAAGAACAGAAATATTTTATCTGTTCAAGCTTGTATTTCAATTTGATGTTTGTTACAGTTTTAGCTTCTGTCATATAAAAAGAAGCTTTTGTAATATGAAACATGTTGGTTTCTGTACACATTAGCATGGTATTAGAAATAAATTAGGACATATAATGTGTGTACAATGTTGACTGATTACATAAATGGACAAAGTAGCTATCTAGATCTTTCATATTTTCATTTTGTATTTTAACATTGATCGGTTCAAGATCTCAATAAAATCTACTTTATGCTGATATTATTATTTCATTTCTCAGATATTGCGAAATTAACTAGTGCCATTGCCAATGTAGAATATCGCATTTCTGTATCAAATTATCTTCAAGGTAAGTAATGTTAACACATTTGAAATCATCAATCACTCATTGTTAGACAACCATTAGAAACCTGGAAGTACTGAACAGTCGTTTCGTCCTGGTAGGGGACTCATCAGCAGTGCGCACTTGCATTATGAAATGTAACTAGTCAAACATTGAAAGCAACAAGATATGCACTATAAGTTTAATGACAATTTGAATGAACTTCACAGTTATCATGAATTTATATAATTTCTGCTGAAATTTATTTTAGTGATTGTTCCAATAAACACCCATCACTTCTGCTCACTTGACTTATAGTTGAACGAGAATTTCTGAAAGATATTTATCATCAACTTATGAAATTGCGTCAAACACGTAAGCAATGAATACAAATAAACTTAAGTAATCTTTCTCAGTTTATAAATAATGCATTTTGTACAAATCGAGAATAACACATTAGTGCAGAGTATATCGAAATATTAATAAAAGATACGCATAAATTTTATTTACATAGTGGTGTATTAACAGCAATCATGATCAGTTTTATTGTAGGCTGAAATTGTCGTCCACTTTAATTACAGCTTCTAAAATTTGACGTAACACTGATCGATTCACGATTTAAATAAGTTCTTGTTTGACAGAGTTATGCAAACTATCTTATCTTGATTGATTTAGACTGCTTCTGACCGCTTACTTACTTACTTACTTACTTACTTACTTACGCCTGTTACTCCAAATGGAGCATGGGACGCCAACCACTTCCCTCCAACCAGTTCTGTCCTGAGCTTCCCTCTCCAGTTCTGTCCAATGTTTGTTCATTCCTCTCAAATCTTTCTCTAATTCCCGGCGTAATGTGTTCTTCAGCCTTCCTCTTTTCCTTTTGCCTTCAGGGCTTGTCTCGTGACGCAGTTAGGTGCTTTTCGTAGTGTGTGTCCTATCCACTTCCACCGCTTCTTCCTGAATTCCTCCTCCACTGAAATCTGGTTTGTTCTCTCCCACAGTTCGTTGTTGCTGATGGTGTCTGGTAGTTCTCCATGTTTCCGCTCCATACAGTAGAACTGTCTTGAAATTTGTATTGAAAATCTTGATTTTGATTTTGGTTTGAAGTTGTTTGGAGTTCCAGATATTTTTCAACTGTAGAAATTCAGCCCTTGCTTAGCCAATCCGCGCACGCTAACCAGAAAAAATAATTCTGACCACCAACTTGTTCAAAATGAATACTGAAATAATTATCGATCAATAATTATTATTTGCATTTTCCCCTACAGATGTGCTGAATACAAACGAAATAGTTTTTAGTAATCATTGATTATAAAGAATCGTTTATACTTGAACATCTATTGTAACAGTTACGTTTTCTGTAACCATGATGAATATGAAATAATTTTATGTTAAATGTAAAAAATAAACACATCATTTGCAAATATCTTTAACTACTTATGAAGATTTGAACATTTCACGCATTCGTTAGGCAAATTTGAGCTATCTATACACTTTTGTTTTACGGAACAAAGTTCAACGTCAGTACGTTTGATTGACTGAAACATACGATTCAGCTTATGAAATAGTATACAGTTATACTATTATGAACGAAATAAGGTCTTAAATTGAAGAATTCATATCATACAAGTTGGAACAATCATGTTAAACGAAACTATGTTGTTAAATCCACAGCCGGCATATAAACTCCGTCTGCATGCGTAGATTTACACAACTCGGTCAAAAGCCAGTATATATATAGAATGTGCACACATCATCAGTAACAATAGATGGTAGTACAGATCATATGAAGAAGCAGGCGAGAGCGATACGCTCCATAATGGAGTCGTTAACATGGTTTTCATGAAGGATGTGCAGTGTAAGACGGAAATTGAAGACTTACTCATAACTAGGTCTGATAAATATATTAGGCGAATAATATTTTCTCAGTATATAGTTGTCAACAGATCTAACTACAATAAAGATGAATGATCGAGTATGCGATGAAATTGAAATCTCATCATCAGGTGGACCTCGTTTCTGCGACGGGGGTAAGAAGAAATCATACACGGATTCAGTTACATGGGCTTATATCAGGCAAGAGAGTCAGTTCAAATCGAGGAAGCATGACTTAGCATATATAGTGGGACAAAGTAAGCGACACATGTGATATGCAAGGCAGACGTGCACACAAACGAATAAAAGCAACGAAGATATGAAGGAAAGACTAACAAGGCCAAAACATTATTGGAGTAATTTATTTGTCCTATAACTGTCGCGATCCATGTGGTCTGAACATAAAAGCATTGGTGACACCCTAGCAACAGACATATGTTCGAGAAATATTTATGTATAAACAATGACTTCACTGATTTACACGACGTGAATCCCATAACGATGGCAAAGGAATTTCTCTCATAAATCCTAAAATAATGTGCTTAAATTCGGATTAGTGTTTGAATGAAACGTGTCATAGGTTTGAAATGGTTCAGCAGCTTCTCATTTTCACGCCAGTTACTCTTACTGCAGCATTGACTACCGACTAGCCTTCCGCAACTTACGACTTACTAGGACTTCCTTAACAGTTTTGTCCTATTTGTGTTCATTCTTTTCATGTCCGTCTCCGTTTTAAGGAACAAAGTTCTTTGTTGTTACTTTTACTTTTCGAAATTTGGCATTAGAGGTTACCATCTGCTGCTATCAGTGTTATAATATTGGTTGCAAAAAGGTCATGAATTGCATCATTTCTAAGTGCTCAAGATTATTATGTCGCAGCCTGTTATATAATATATCAAAATGCTTCCTCATTCAACCTGATCATATTTACTAGTTCCGATATCATCTTTCAAATATAAATTAGTATTCATTCATTTAACCATCACAATTCACTTCATTCTCTCGGTTCAACAGAGGATATGATCAAATAGAAATATTTCTACTAAGCACATAGTCTTTAAATCTATGTATATAGAATTTGAAAACGATATTTCTAATACGAGCATTGCGTAAGTATTCTTAATGTCAAAGAGTATCTTAAGATGATAAAAATGAATATTTTTGTGATGATAGTTTGATTTATAACAATTATATCTCAAAGAATTCAAGAAACACATTTTCATGATAAACAAAAACACCAATTATGTTCATTTTATATTCTTGACACTGAATGTTTATTATCACTATGAAATCTATGCAATTAGATCGAAAGAATACACTACTTATCATTAAATAATCATTATAATAATTAAAATAGTTAGTAAAAAGTTTCGAATAAAGCGCGGAACATGTTATCACGCGAACGAAACAAACCTGTTACACGGTACGCATTTGTTTCAGCTTGAAAGACTATTAATTTGCTGTTCGACGAAGTATCGATTAGATGCCGCCCTACGTGAATCGACTAGCAATTATTAGTGTTGTAGGAAATCGATAACGAGTATAGCTGTGGTAACAATAGCAATAATGAACGTCCACAGATACTGTTGTCGGTTGCTCCGGTTGACCGTCAGCTGTCGTGTACCATAGATAGGAAGACACCCATTCGCAGCGCGTAATCGAATCATTGTAGGTTGAGACTTGCTGCTACCTAATGGTATGACGGAAATACAGGGTTAGAGATCGATTTTAGAAGACTACAGTAGATCGTTGAGAAATTTCCAACAACATCAACCTGGATTAAGCAACGAAAACTGTGAGAGATTTGTAAACTTATGTGCCTACAAAAAGCTGGTTATAAGCTGCACCATATACACACACTAACGCATATACAAGTCGGCATGGATTTCATTGAATAGAACTACACAGAACGGAATCCACCACATCTGCACCCAATTTATCAACCCATCAGGAAAATCATAGGTGACATAGGATCACAAAACAGATGAAAGGGGGATACAATAAAACAAAGGTGCAAACAACGTAAGGTTTAAGGTCAACAGAAAGAGGTCGGCGAAACAAGCTACGGGTCAAACGTGGGGAAATTCGGATACTTCACTTCTATCCGAAGGTTGTGCTGATGATGTTGTTCAGAAGAAGAACAATGAAAGCTCCACAATCAAAACATCCAGCTCAGAGAACCAAACACCACCACCATCTTTCTCGACCTGTAGTGTTCCAATAGGGAGCTTTCATTATGTTAATGAACTTCTTTGCTACATCACTTAATGACAGGAACTGCCACAGAACCTCACGATCGAAAGAGATAGCCTTTCTTTGGTCTTTTGATGATGTATCCTTGTTTCCAGTCTGAAGGTACTTGTTCCTCGTCCCAAGTATTCTTGAAAAGATTGTGAATTCTTATTGCAGTTGTTTCTACCCCTGCTTTCATTGCATCTTCTGCATTGCTGTCTGGTCTTGCTGCTTCGCTGCTCATGATTAGTCTGATGGCCCTACTGAACTTTTGAATTGGTGATTTCCGTACATCGATTTGAAGGTCCGCAGATGCTGCTTGGAGTTTAAGTGGGTTCAGTGTCACTGTTAAATTCAAGAATTCTTTCAAGTTCTGTTTCTACCTGTTTCTTTCTCATTCATTGTTGCTGATTACTTTGCATTTTTACTTTTCAGTGCTCGTTCTGGTTTACGGTAGTTCCCAGTGAGCGTCTTTGTTGTATCGTATAATTGTCTCAAGTTTCCTCTCTTGAGACCTTTTGCACCGTCTTCGCTAGATATTCCATATACAAACATTTGTCGGCTTCGATGCAATAATTTACTTGCCTGCTCGCCTCCATATAATCAGCTTGTTCCCTGACTCACTCTGTTCTTGTTAAGCTGATGTTGATTATTGCCTTCTTGTTCCTCCTTTCTTCAGTTTTTTTCAAGATCATCAACAGAGAACCCTCCCTTGTGGTGATACTTCTTTTGACCTGAAACCTACTTACATGTTGAAATGATTGCCTCCTTGATCACAAGGTTGTTTCCTTTCCGTTAAGTAGATCGCGTAAGGCCTTTAACCTTATGCTGGAGATTTTCTTGAATTCGTTGAGTTTTCAAGGATCCCGAAGAAACGCCGTATTAATCTTCTGTGATGTCCTCTGCCCCGTTGGACAGTGTTTCTTGAGTTTTAGTCTCCATTTTGGCGATCAGCGGGTGGTGATCTGAGGCTGCATCAGCTCCTCTCACACTGTTCTCACATTGTGCCTGATCCTTAGGATTTGTTAATTGATACGGTTATGTTCGGTTTGGTTCTGAGTACTGTGATCCAGTGTTTGAAATAAGACCTAACTTCCTGGTTTGAATTTATTTTTTTGATTAGCGTTGCGATTGGGCCTGCAAACGCCATGCCCAACCCACTTTCTATATCCGAGATAGGGACCGGCAGTAGCTCTAGCGGCGCTCCAGGCGGATTTAAGTATGTTTTGAGCAGTGAATTTCGAACAATCTGCAAATACATATAAACATTTCGTGAACATTCAGATATGAGAAGTATAAAAGGTCAGCTGGACAAGATCCTAATTCCCACCACAATATTAACAACATAGATTTTCGATGATTTAGTGATGCCTTATCTTACTATCACCACTACTTTCGAATTTCGCGCTGACAATGTCATCTCGCTGTGCCAGTGACGTGAAATAACTTTTTTGAAGTACACGCGTGTTAAGTTCTATGTTACTTGTAACAAACTGAATTATTTATCACTACAGTGGAAATTAGGCTTAGTTAGTTCACCTGATATATTTTTATTTCAATTAAACGTTTTCGTCAGAAACAAAATAGTTTTTTTAAAACTGAATAGACAAATAACCTAATTAATGCTTAGGACACTATACAAATTCCATAAATTCACTTGTCAGATTGAGAATGAACTATTACACACGGTTGACTCATGTAAAACAGTTCTACTTGTATACAGAATGAGTATTATTTAATTGGTATCAGATGTCAATAGAAGTTCGATCAACAGATACGTCCATTAGATAAACAATAAAATTACAAAAGAATATTTATATTGAAATAAACTGGATAGAGAAATTTCTTCGACATAAATGCTACATTGAGATGGAGGAGAAAACGTTCGGCTGAGATGGACGATTTTAGTTGAGCTTCGTTCCCTGGTCTTGATGCTTTGGTTATGAAACATTCATTGCTCTGCTGAACAACTTCATCACCAAAATCTTAAGGTACAAGTGAAGTAATTGAACTTATCGCAGGTTCTCCTGTTGACTTACATCTTGGTTGGTTGCTACTGTTGTTATCAGTACATTTATTTGGATTGCACCCTTTTTTCATCTGTTTCCAGATAGGTTGATAAATTTGGTTGATGTCGATGTTTCTTCAGATCGCATATTGTCTTAAAAGCTAAGCTTCTTAAACAAAAATCTTTACTTTTTTTAACTCCTCTGACACAGAATTTGAACAGTGCTTCAATCGAATGTTTGTCTATAGTTGGTCCTAAATTGATGTTTATGCAAATAAACCTGAAGAATGAGTGCAATCTGTCCTTTGTAGTGTACTCCGCAGACTCAGCAATTTATTTTGTAGATAATATCCTGTTTTATTTGCTTTATCATTTTTCCCCTTCGTTTAAATTGGGTTGAGTTAAGAGATTCTTTGAGGTTGTTTGCTCCATCTACTCTAAATGGTCTCATTACTCGTGTTGGAATATTCGATATGTCTTTTGTATGTGATAGGATAATTGACCAGCTTGTTATTTTTTCAACATAATATTACTTCTGCTGAACGTTTTAGTTGATAATTTTTGATAAAGTTTAATACAAAGCCAATCTTATCAAAGCTATTCATCATTGATTTTTCGTCACATTTTGTGGTTCATGTTTGCTGCAGTGTGTTTTTGCTCTCATAAACGTATGCCGGTACGCATTTGATTTTGTGAGTTCTTCGACTGCTGCTTCTGTAGTTGAGAATTCGATCTTTGTGACTGGAAATGAAACAACAGGTAACTAACATCGCAGGAACGCAAAGCCTTAAGGGAACTCAAAACTAGCTGCGGTTTTATCATAGATCCAGAGAATAAAAGCCACACCACAGTAATTCTGACATGGAAGAATATAGCAAGTAGTATTACAAATGTCGATTCCTTATCTTATCAGTTGTATTGGATGTAGACTGCAGTGAGCTACTTTTATGAAGAGAACGCGATTGATGAAATGGAAACATATATTATTGTAACCAACTGTACTGGGGATTGTTTTTCTGTACTGTTTTCTCTAACTGTACCAAAAACCATAATTGCCGCATCACGTGTAGCAGAAATTTCTCGATTGTGTCGGTGGATTATTCTACAGCCTTTACTGTGATCTCGATATCTTTTCGTTATTAGGAGAGAACTATGAGATCTAGGAATTATCGTTGGTGCGTCAATAAGTTTGTTAACGTTTTGGACACAGAGTAACTGTTATCAATTATGAAAATATTGTAGTGCCTCCACATAAACTCCAGTTCGCTCATATTTAATTTGATTACGCCTTTCGATTAACTTATGTAACCACGCTATTTTTATAACAACAATCTATATGTACCATTGTAATCCTAGGAGTTGGCTCAACAGCCTTCTCCAAATCGCGTCGCTTCATTCGTTCTATGCACTAGCTTCTCCACATCGCTCCATCCGTTCATTCGCCTATTCACTCACTTGCCTGCTTTCCGGCGCTCGCATGACGATTTTATCTGATAGCGCTTGTTCATACGATTTGCTTCAGTCGCTCATTCGCTCGCCAGTGCACTACAATATAAACACTGCAACAGCAGCAGATTTTGTAAATAGTTCATAATTCGACATGTCTTGATATTTTATCGATCTACTAACTTGGATAAAGACTAAATAATTCGGTCATATTGGATAATGGATGTGTGAGATATCTTCAATAGATAGACTTATCGCGCATGCGCAGTAAAAACTATAATGTTACATTTATTGTCTTTATGATCTAATTTATAGACATTAGTATGGTAAGATTGGTCAGCACATTAAAATAGTTTTAGAGGATCAGTGAATTGCAATTGTAGTATCAAATTCAGTTTTTACAAAGATATCTTCAGACCAATGCGGTGACTTGCTAATTTTCGACGTAATAGAGAGGAAGTAGGTATTTGGGATCAGAAGATTTTACCTTCGATAAGTAGTTATAGATACTGTGGCTCAGATTTTCCGTATTTTGGATTGTAGAAAATAATATTAGATTTAGTCAGTTCAGTGTTTCCGAAAACATTTAAAACCCAGCTTCGGAGTAAGGACAGGATGTGACGCACCATGATGAAAGTCAAGTTCTTTCGGTATTACTTTGTCGATCCCTCTTTACACTAGCAGAGCAACCAATAATTTAGTTAGTTACAAGGAATGTTTATACAGTGTAAAGCATATCTGTTGCTGCGGAAATGAAAGAAAAAATCCAGGAGATGCTTAGAAGAAGCGAAACTCTTATAACGCTAACTGGAGGAAAAACATTGACTTCAGAATAGATACTGTTGTGATCCGGCCATCAAGAATAAAGTGTCTCACATACACTGATGCTGTTCAAACAAGCACAAGAAACACAGTCAGTCGCCAACTTACTTACTTACTTACTTACGCCTGTTACCCCCAATGGAGCATAGGCCGCTCACCAGTTTTCTCCAACCAACTCTGTCCTGGGCTTCCCTCTCCAGTTCTGTCCAATGTTTGTTCAATCCTCTCATATCTTTCTCTATATCTCGGTGTAATGTGTTCTTCAGCCTTCCTCTTTTCCTTTTGCCTTCAGGGTTCCATGTGAGGGCTTGTCTCGTGACGCAGTTAGGTGCTTTTCGTAGTGTGTGTCCTATCCACTTCCACCGCTTCTTCCTGATTTCCTCTTCCACTGGAATCTGACTTGTTCTCTCCCACAGTTCGTTGTTGCTGATGGTGTCTGGCCAACGAATCCGAAGTATTTTGCGTAGACAACTGTTAATAAATACTTGTATCTTCTGGATGATGGCTTTGGTAGTTCTCCATGTTTCCGCTCCATACAGTAGAACTGTCTTCACATTTGTATTGAAAATCCTGATTTTGATTTTGGTTGAAAGTTGTTTGAAGTTCAGGATATTTTTCAACTGTAGAAATGCAGCCCTCGCTTTGCCAATCCGCGCCCTCACATCTGCATCCGATCCACCTTTCGCGTCGATGATGCTGCCAAGATATGTGAAGGTGTTAACGTCCTTCAAGGTATCTCCATCAAGCGTGATTCGGTTGGTGCATGTTGTGTTGCATCGGAGAATTTTGCTTTTTCCTTTATGTATGTTGAGACCTACTGCTGCAGAGGCTGCTGCTACACAGGTCGTCTTCTCTTGCATTTGTTGTTGAGTGTGCGATAGAAGAGCCAAGTCATCTGCGAAGTCCAGATCGTCCAGCTGCGTCCTAACTGTCCAGTTGATACCGTGCCTCCCTCCAGATGTTGACGTCTTCATAATCCAGTCGATCACCAGAAGGAGAAAGAGAAAGGGTGAGAGTAAGTAACCTTGCCTGACACCGGTCTTCACCTCAAACGAGTTTGTCAGCTGACCTCCGTGTACGATTTTGCGGTTGAATCCATCATAAGAATTCCGTATGATGTTAACTATTTTCTCAGGCACACCATAGTGTCCAATGAAGCCTCCACAGTGTTTTCCTATCCACGCTATCAAATGCTTTCTCGTAGTCGATGAAGTTGATGTAGAGTGGTGAGTTCCATTCAATCGATTGTTCCACAATGATCCGTAATGTAGCAATTTGGTCAGTACATGATCGATCCTTACGAAATCCGGCCTGTTGATCTCGAAGTTGGGCGTCTACGAAGTCCTTCATTCTGTTTAACAATACTCTGTTGAAGACTTTGCCTGGTATTGAAAGAAGAGTGATGCCTCTGTAGTTCTCACACTTGCTGAGATCGCCTTTCTTTGGTATTTTGATCAGGTATCCTTCTTTCCAATCTGATGGTACTTGTTCCTCATCCCAAATCTTCTTGAAGAGAATGTGAAATATTTTAGCAGTTGCTTCCACATCTGCCTTCATTGCCTCTGCTGGAATGTTGTCTGGTCCTGCTGCTTTGCCGCTCTTGATTTGTCTGATGGCCATACTGATCTCCTCAATCGTAGGTGCGCCAATATTAATTGGGAGGTCCGTGGACGCTGCTTCGATGTTGAGTGGGTTCAGTGGAGCTGGTCGATTCAATAGTTCCTTAAAGTGCTCTACCCACCTATTTCGCTGTTGTTCAGTGTTGCTGATTACTTTGCCTTCCTTGCTTTTCACTGGTCGTTCTGGTTTACGATAGTTCCCGGCGAGCTTCTTTGTTGTTTCGTACAATTGTCTCATGTTTCCTTCTCTTGCAGCCTTTTCCGCCGTCATTGCTAGAGCTTTCACATATTTTCGCTTGTCAGCTCTGATGCTCTTCTTCACTTCCCTGTTTGCTTCTGTATACTCGGCTTGCGCCTTAACTTTCTCTGCTCTTGTTCGGCTGACATTCACTGCTGCCTTCTTGTTCGTCTTTTTTTTCAATTTTTTCAAGAGTACCAACAGAGATCCATTCCTTGTGATGGTGCTTCTTGCGACCAAGGACCTCCTGACATGTTGATGTGATTGCCTCCTTAATCCCTTTCCAATTGTACTCCAATGTTGCTTCCTCTCCATTGAGTAGATCCTGAACGGCCTGGAACCTATTGGTGAGGGCTATCTTGAATGCGTTGAGGCTTACGGTATCCCGAAGAAAGGCTGTATTAAACCTGTGTGAGGTTGTCTGCCCCGTTGTCCAGTGCTTCTTTAGCTTCAGTTTCATTTTGGCGATCAGCAAGTGGTGGCCTGAAGCTATATCAGCTCCTCTCTTGGTTCTCACATCCTCCATGGTCCTTCTGAACTTGTTGTTGATACAGATATGGTCAATTTGGTTTTGAGTAGTGTGGTCCGGTGAAATCCATGTGGCTTTGTGAATGCGTTTGTGTGGGAATATTGTGCCACCGATGACCAGTTTGTTGAAGGTTTGCAAATCTCTCACCGTTTTCGTTCCTTTCTCCCAGTAGTCCATGTCGTCCCATGATGTCTTCATATCCTGTGTTGTCCATTCCAACCTTGGCATTCAGGTCTCCCATAAGAATCGTCAAATCCTTTGGTGAACATCTGTCGACGATTGACTGCAGCCTTTCGTAGAATTGATCCTTGACGTCGTCATTGTAGTCATTGGCAGGTGCATAACATTGGATGACGTTCATTGTAATGTCCTCTTTCTTTGTTTTGAAGGATGCTTTGATGATCCTAGGTCCATGAGATTCCCATCCTATCAGTGCCTTTTGTGCATGTTTGGACAGCATCAGTGCAACTCCTTGTGTATGTGAAGCGTTTTCCTGTTCATGATCAGAGTATGACAGCAGTTCACCTGAATTTAGTCTCAGTTGTCCTACTTGTGTCCAATGCGTTTCACTGATGCCGAGCACCTCGAGGTTGTATCTTTTCATTTCTGCAGCAACTTGAAATAGTCTTCCAGTCTCCCACAATGTACGAACGTTCCATGTACCTAGAATAATGGTTGCTCTGGTTGTCAGAAGAGGCATCGGCCCCGTGACTTCCGAGGGAACTCGGCTTTCATCACGAGACGTCATAATTCTTCTTCCAACTCCCAGGGCAGAGTTAAAATGGTTTGAATTATTTTTTCTGGTTAGAGTTTTTTTGGCAAGTTAGATTTCGACGGAATGGGGTCGCCAACCCCATGTCCATCCCTCCTCCTTTATCCGGGCTTGGGACCGGCAGTAGCCCCTAATGTTCTACTGGCGAAGTTAGTCAGTCGCCAAGGAATTCCCAAAAAAGGATTTGACGATTCGAATAAAGAACACAAATGCCGATGTTGGAATGGTCAATCCTGAATTTTAAACTCATCAACCTGACAGTCCTGAGGTTGGGCGTCACAAGCAGGACCATCATAAGAATGAATCTTTGATGGCACTCTGAATAAAAAACAAGGAACGATTACCAAAAAGGCAGCAAACAATATCAGCTAAACAAGAGAAGAGCAAGTAAAGTTGGTCGATATGTAAACAGAAGCAAGCAAGCGAGTGAAGATGGACATCAAAGTTGACGAAACTAAACAATAATAATATACTTGTTCTCAAATGATAGTACGTTACAAAACGCTTGCCAGTTTACAGGCCAAATAGCTGCCTAAAAATGTTTTTTTAAACATTGGTCTCAGAAGTAGCAAGCATGTAAAAATAACCTCAGTATCACTGATAAATCGTCTTATCAAATGAAAAATGTTGAAAGCAAACAAAATTTTTTGCGGCACAAATATGGGTGAATTGAAGTCATAGCCTACATAATCAGTGTTTGTTGGTTTATATGTAGAGGATCTGGAAACAACAGTAGAATAACCATAATAGAAGGAAACGTAAGAACATTATATGATTCGACAACGGAGTCCATTGGAAATAATGGTTGACCAGAATGAACAGTGATGAGCAAGAAACACAAAGCAACCACTAGCATTGAAGGAAGGTGTAACAGCAGGATGAGGCACTTTGAAAAAATCGCCAAGTGCTCTTTAACACTGCCAACATCGAAGCAGCGCTGACGAACTCCTAATAACTGCTGGTTCACAAACGATTGAAGAGATTATCGTCTCTATCACTCAAATAAAGAGAGGCAAAGCAACAGGCGGTTCCAGTA
Organism: Schistosoma turkestanicum; assembly: GCA_944470395.2. NCBI lineage: Eukaryota > Metazoa > Platyhelminthes > Trematoda > Strigeidida > Schistosomatidae > Schistosoma > Schistosoma turkestanicum. The sequence continues at coordinate 77,364,748 of OX103979.1, read as the reverse complement.
AAGGCAATTAAAGCAGACATAACAGTTACCTCAGAGATACTGAATGCTCTGTTAAGCGAGATTTGACATGTTGAACAACTACCGACATCAAAGAAAGGCGATTTTAGTGAAAGTAAAATCGGTAGATGCATCACTTTTTTCTCAATAACAGGAAAAGTCTTCAAAGGGTGTTGCCAAACAGAATGAAGGACATTGAGATAACCTACCTGGATTCCGTATAGTCCCACCAAACACTGAAGTTTGGTGGGACTGAAGTTGCAGCATGACGAATCATTTTGGAACAATTGATTGAATAGAACTTACCACTCTACATCGACTTCATTGAATACGAGATATTGTTTGATAGTGTGGACAGGATAACACTATGAATGCTTCTTCGATAAAGCTGCGTGGAGGAAAATACATTTAACCTAACACGAAATTATTATGAAGGAACAAGATGCTAAACGATGCATGAAGAACAGCTGACAAACGTCTTTGAATAAAGCCTGATGTCGAACAAGGTCTCATTGAAGACATTATGAGCATACATAACAGCTACCTCAGAAATACTGAATGCTCTGTTCAGAAAGATTTGACATGTTGAACAACCACCGATATCAAAGAAAGACGATCTCAGTAAAACTAAGATCTGTAGATGCATCACTTTTTTCTCAATACCAAGAAGAGTATTCAAACGGTGTTGTAAAACAGAATGAAGCACTCTCAGATCACCTACCTCGATTCCGTAATGTTCCACCATAGACTGAAGAAGCTGTAACATGACGGACCACTTTGGAACAATCAATTGAATAGAACTCACCACTCTACATTGAATACGAGATATTGTTTGATAGTATGGACAGGATAACACTATAAATGTTTCGTTGACACTGAGGCGTGTAGGAAAATACATTTACCCTAACACGGATGCTGCTGTGCAAGCTGGACTTCTCAGATGTTCTACTGTCCTATCGCACGTGGAACAACTAATGTAAGAGAAGACGATCCGTGTGGCGACAGCTTCAGTGGCAGTAGGTTTCAACATAAAAAAATGAACAGAGACATCCTTCAATACAGCACAACACGCGACAAACAAATCAATCTTGATGCAGATGCCTCGGAGGACGAAAAATCTTTACATATCTAGGCAGTATCATAGACCAGCAAGATAAATCAAAGGCAGATGTAAAATTCGGATCTGCAGAGTAACGGAAATACTTCCGTAGTTGAACAACATCTGAAAGACAAAACAACTATCAACCATCACTAAAGTCCGAACATTCAGAACAAATATCAAGACGGTTCTACTGTATGGGGTGAAAATTCGTAAAAATCCCGAAGCCGTCATTCAGAATATAGAGCTATTTATTAACAGTTGTCTGCGCAAAATATTTCGATTCCGTTGGCCAGACATAATCAGCACTAACCCAGTAAGTAAGAGAATAATGCAGATTTCACCAGTTGAAGAAGTCAGGAAAAAGTGTTCGAATTGTAAGTGACATAAATCAAGGAAAATCAGCAAGATCAGCCACCACTTTGACCCTCAAATCTAATGAATAAGAGTAAGACAAAATAACTTCAAGGCAAGACCAGCATGAAAAGACTGAACGAAAGTAGCACAGAAATTTGAAGGCCTTGCACATTGTAGACTGGAGAATTCTGGTCAGTAGTCTATGTTACACTAACGGTAACCTGCGTGAAAAAGTCAGTAATAATGATAATATTTAATTTCATTCTTTTCTTGCATAATCGACGAAGTTCCCACCAAATGCAACTTAAATTTGCAGTGACAATAATCCACAAGAAAGAGAAGCCACTGAACCAGTTCAGACCTGTTTTCATATTCCAAGTGAATTTCATTCATAAACAAATTTAGGTATCCTAAGATTGATCAGACAAACCTTTGGGCCATTGTTATAGGGATTGTGTAGAGTGAGCCAATGACTTTGTTACGTAATTAATTTGAAGAACGAAAGTCTTTTAAGGGAGATTATTATTTGAAACAAACATACTGTGGAAATATGCTGCAATGGTTAAAATGATCGTTTGATAATACGCGAAGAAATTACTCAGCTTGAAGTAGTGTTCATTTAAGTTCGCTTCGGATGCATGTGCTATATAATTTTATACAGGATAATTGCAAAGCCTGGTGACGGCATCGACTGATTGATCAAATTTTTTAAGCTATACGGTAACTGTTCGGATCTTCAGCCAATATCCTATGAGAATTGTTGGTCAAATCCTATTGGCCGATTTCTATTGGTCAAAATTATGGTCGTTCTAACTGTCAAAGTCAAATACTTAAATGTTGTCTCTTATTGGTCATCCCGACTATCAATGTCACTTCAAATGTTACTTCCTATTGATCGTCCCAACTGTCAATTTCACAGAATTCGATGCTGTTTCCTATTGTACCAAAATATATAAATACGCATTATTTGTAACATTTTATGACCACGACCAGGACCAGGGCTCGGTCACGGATCCCTAGTCCGGGATCCTGATTCTCTTCTGGAATCGGATCTCGCACTTTCTGGATGCTTGTAAAATACATGTTCTACTTGATCTCACGTCTTCTTATTTTCACTCAATATGAGGGATGGGATAATCGGATTTGAGTAGCATGTCGTATCACCGGATTCTCAATCGTCGCTCTCGTGAACGACTAAGGACCTCGTAACAGTTCACGTATATCGAGTTGACATGTTTACGTGCATGCGTAACAGTAACCTTCCATAAATCCTTGGTAAACGAAATAAGAACAACGAAAGAACTGGGAAAAATTATCTAGAAATTCGGCAAATCTTCGTATCACATGCCACAATAATTGAAGTCAGGCCTTGTAAGCTATGCTGTGTAGACAACCATACTGTTTCGGGTGATCGCTCTCTGAGTAAACATTTATCAGCCATAAAACCAGACATAGATGTAATATATATGTTTATTTTATTGAAAGTTAGTTAAATAATTATTCGTTATCATTACAAAAAATCTACTGTTACAATATTCAATTATATTAAACTATTCTGCATCATCAGTGATAGCAAAGTTCCTTTTCCATTTCAACTCAGCTGTCTCTGTAAGACAACAAAAAATAAGAACATTATTCAACATCAATCAATAAGTTAAGAAATTCTTTCTAAATAACTGATTCTTTCCATCTAACTGATGCATTTTTAGATAAGACGAACTGAGTTCTTGTAAGTTCTTCTTAACTGTTACCATTAATACAGTTAAACTGACCTATCTTATGACAATTATCAACGTCCATCCTAATTTCCATGTGATTCAAAAATTTTGACATACTTTGCAGTAATTATCTTCACTCAAATTGCTTAAGATTTATCTTGTCATTCGAGATATTTGTTCATTTCGCACAACGTATTACTTATTCATTCATTGCTTATAGATTATATAAGAAAAATGAGATAAATCTAATCGGATTCATTGCTTACATTCTCTATCACTTACCGTAAGTTTATTTAAAATATCTTGTAGGAAGACACGTTCAACTACAAGTAACATGAATGAACAGAACACGGAAATGATTTTCATCAGTGATTGTTTAAATTCAAATTTATAGCGAGGTTAATTGAAACCATCAATAAACTGTAATGTAAATTCAGTTGTTTCCAATTATTGATCAGTTAAATGTCATTACTTAACAGTTTACCACTTGAAAAAAATTAAACTTTTGTAAATGTTACTTACTGAGACGGTGATTGTACTCGGAGATTTCAGTTTCTAAATAATCAAACCCCAGACCTACTTCCCCAACACCTTAGAAATAAATTCAGGATTAAATCAAATTACAAATTAGTCGGTATAGGAATGTGGATATCGTTTAATTTCATTGAGATCATGAATCAATCAATGTGAAATTACCATTTAAAATCTGTAAAAATCAGATATTCCTTTCGTCTTAGTATGTAACTCTTCAATATTGCGTACTCATGACATGCACATATTTGTCTCAAAAAATACACTAATGCGTATAGAAATCTACATGTTTCGCGTGTTTCTTTGTGTGTCAATGAGATTAAAACTGTTATAGATCGTTGAAATGAAACACGACCTTCTCTTGGGATCTGTTCAAGACGTTAACAGAATTTATATTTTTTGAGAGATTGAAACCTGTTTCAATGTAATTGATTGATGGTCATATTGATAAATATGTTGTATGCTCGAAAATGTGGATTCAGATAATGTGTAAATAATTAGTCACTAAAAATGGCTTACACGAAATACGTAGCCAGTGTGAATAAATTGTTTTTTTAGAGTCAACTGATATTTCAATGCATTTCAGGTTGGAAAAAACAATCAGTCTTCAATGTTGATGATTGAATTTTGAAAAGTAACATTTTAAACTATATGTTACCTTCAGGATATGTAACTGTTGCATCCAATCCACAAGATCTATCCATCTCTATAAAAATGAAATATAATGATCTTGATTATGCTCACTACTGATTACAAAATTTTCTCTCAATTTAATGAAAATCGCAATTCACACTGTATTAAGTCATAAGTTGTAATGTATGTCATCGATTTATTTGTTTGCGCTTGTAAAATGGTCTACTTGTTAACAGTCAATTCAGTGTGTAAATCGAGAAAGCGCGAAAGAAACAGAAATTGTGTTTTCTCTGATAATTGTGCAAATTAACAGTAAAATCATGTGTATTTATCGTTCAACGTGTGGACTGAAATCATCAATAAAATTGTTGTATCCGCGAACAAGGGTGATCCACCGTTTGCGAGTCCCCGTGTGCTATGAACGTATTCTAGTAGGTCTATCTGGCTGTGACTGAATGGAATGCCTTTGGTTACTTCAAAACGTCTGTAGACATTACTGCACGTTCCGAGAGCCTTCCTGATAGTGTGTTCACCATAGATGTTGGTGAACCCAAATGTTTCGACACGACTTATCACTTAAAATTTATTTAGTATTCTTGGAGACTTCCTAATTTCAATTTTGATTGATTAGTATTCGCTTCGAATCGATGATTCTTCATCCAATCAGGCATTGCGTTTAACTGAGATTTGCAAACAATCTTATATACAGAATACTCGTTATTTGATGAATTGCTTTCATGGTCATTGATTTCATGTGGGAAATGAGAAATTCACATGTCTGTGCATAATTGTACCATGATGAATGCTTGTTATTCAGATAACAATATTTCATCTATGGAACGAACGAGTTTGTGTTTAATTCTAGCTTATCTAGCTTACTTTCGAATTCCTCGATTTTCGCATCAAAACATGATTTCCATTTTTCTGAATCGGTGATTTGGTCCATCATGAAGACTGAATGAATGAGAACAATAGTAAAATTAATTAGGAATAATATCAACAAGTGATTTCAACTGTTCATTGATTGAAATGAATAATGATATCATCATTAGAATTTGTATATCAAAGGGATGATTATATTCAATATTATGAAATTACTGTTTTACACAGGTGAATTTCAAATAACATCTAATATACATCACATGTGAATGCAGGGATTGCTCCCAGTAGTACGTACATCTGAATTCTTTCTCTAAAGATTCTAAACGCTTTTTCAAAACTGAAATGATAAAAACAGAAACAAATATCAGTTGAAATCGTTGAGCGAGCCACAATCATTACCTCATTCAAATAAATAAACCGTGACAGAAAATATTAATTGTACCATTCTTTCCAAATATTTATCTTTTAGAAGAAACAGTTTCTATTTTAACAAGTTAATTAAGGTCACAGTTTTGCAAAAATCTATTACAGCCGTATCTCAACAAATGTTTGATTACGTATAAACCAATATAAAACCTGTTGTGATCAACATGTTCTTTAGTAATTTTTTTCAAAACGGAAAAGAAATTTCCTTTATAAGTCAAAGAGAGCAGTAGTAGTAATAGTAGTAGATATGGAACTGTGATTACATAAACTGGTTTTAACATGCATGATTTGCAGATGTATGCAAGTTGTGATGTGGTTCATCATCATCTGTTTCCAAAATATAATATTCCCTGAGAATGGTACGTCGTGCTGAAAGCATAATTGTTGTTGTTGATGTTGTCGATGTTCGTGAACTGATGTGCTGACGCTTGAAGTTTATATCATAATACTAAATGGTTAAGGTTTGAATGTCCATGAATTTTGAAAAGTAATTTAGAACATTAGAACATATTACTGTTTTCAATTAGATTGTCATCAGACTGCTTTACTCTAATATAGTTGAATATATTCATATGAGAATATTTAATATGTTTTTGAAACTAAATTAAATACTGATCAATACTGAGGGTAATTATCGAACATCAAACAAATGATTAAGACTGCTTCCTCGAACCTGATGTTATGGTTCTGCCCCTACTTCTAGTCGACCATTTCCTTGTACAAGTCAAATCTACAATCAAAAATGTTATTGAAATAAACTGATCGTATTTTACATACAATCATCAATTATGCGAATTTGATTTTGATGCCTTTGCCTGAATTCGACTGAAGAAAACATTAAAACAAATTTTAAAAAATTATCAAGTTTTTGTTAATCAAACATGTTGACATGATTTGAATGAATGTCCACATCATCATTATACAAAAGCATTTGTGATTCGTTTGGATTACAGCTTTTCGTGGTTTACTAGAATTTGACTGGCAATCTATGATAAACTTCAATTTACTAATACAAAATCTGAGTACGTATCTGATAACTTTCATTGTGCTGATGAAATCTAGATTTGGCTAACTGTTAAATGCTTTTCCACTTTCCATGGATTCCTAATTATGGAGTTTCTTTAGTGGAAATATACACACAACATTAGCCATTTCATTAACAACCTCGTCTTATTTGTTGTAGTAGTGCCTATTTTCTATCTGAATATGTAAACGTAATTGATCTGAATTCCCTCCAAATGACTAACGTGTTTTTGGTTCAGCTTCATTTGATTGACATAAATACGTGTATACTAAGCTGAAATTATTCAGAGTTTTTATGTAAGCACATTGGTAACCTTCTTGAATAATATCTTCGAACCCTAGTCTTCTTCATTACCATTAATACCTCTACTATCTTTATCACAATGGGATTTGATTTGACATTTGCGTCTTTGTGCTAATGTGGTATGGCAACATGAACTTATGTACATATGTACGAAATTCTACGTTGCAACTGACTGACTGACATTGGTAATCATTCAATCACATGATAACAAGTTAGATGTCTGTCGCCAGCAATACTAGTTAACACTATTCATGCCATCAAATTAACGTGTAGCAGTCGGTTCACGTTTTCAACTCACAATTAATTTAAACACGTTATTGTAAAAGGAAGGAAGTTACCTTCTTGTTTCGGCACAGAAACTTCATTTTCTGTAACATAGGCTATGTGTTTTTTCAACTGCGCTACATTAAAATAAAATATTGTTATATCGATGAGAAAACTATATTTCTTGCTTACATGTTTATATGTATTTATTACTTACTTACTTACTTACGCCTGTTACCCCCAATGGAGCATAGGCCGTCCACCAGTTTTCTCCAACCAACTCTGTCCTGGGCTTCTCTCTCCAGTTCTGTCCAATGTTTGTTCATTCTTCTCATATCTTTCCCTATTTCTCGGCGTAGTGTGTTCCTTGGCCTTCCTCTTTTCCTTTTGCCTTCAGGGTTCCATGTGAGGGCTTGTCTCGTGACGCAGTTCGGTGCTTGTCGTAGTGTGTGTCCTATCCACTTCCACCACTTCTTCCTGATTTCCTCCTCCACTGGAATCTGACTTGTTCTCTCCCACAGTTCGTTGTTGCTGATGGTGTCTGGCCAACGAATACGAAGTATTTTGCGTAGACAACTGTAAATAAACACTTGTATCCTCTGGATGATGGCTTTCGTAGTTCTCCATGTTTCCGCTCCATACAGTAGAACTGTCTTCACATTTGTATTGAAAATCCTGATTTTGGTTTTGGTTGAAAGTTGTTTGGAGTTCCAGATATTTTTCAACTGTAGAAATGCAGCCCTCGCTTTGCCAATCCGCGCCTTCACATCTGCATCCGATCCACCTTTCTCGTCGATGATGCTGCCCAGATATGTAAAGTTGTTAACGTCCTCGAAAGCATCTCCATCAAGAGTGATTTGGTTGGTTCATGTTGTGTTGCATCGGAGAATTTCGCTTTATCCTTTATGTATGTTGAGACCTACTGCTGCAGAGGCTGCTGCTACACAGGTCGTCTTCTCTTGCATTTGTTGTTGCGTGTGCGATAGAAGAGACAGGTCATCTGCGAAGTCCAGATCGTCCAGCTGCGTCCTAACTGTCCAGTTGATACCGTGCTTCCTTCCAGATGTTGACGTTTTCATAATCCAGTCGATTGATGAGCAGGAGAAAGAGAAAGGGTGAGAGTAAGCAACCTTGCCTGACACCGGTCTTTACCTCGAAAGAGTCTGTCACCTGACCTCCGTGTACGATTTTGCAGTTGAATCCATCATAAGAATTCCGTATGATGTTGACTATTTTCTCAGGCACACCGTAGTGTCGAAGAAGCCTCCACAGTGTTTTCCTATCCACGCTATCGAATGCTTTGTCGTAGTCGATGAAGTTGATGTAGAGTGGTGAGTTCCATTCAATTGATTGTTCCACGATGATCCGTAATGTAGCAATTTGCTCAGTACACGATCGATCCTTATGAAATCCGGCCTGTTGATCTCGAAGTTGGGCGTCTACGAAGTCCTTCATTCTGTTTAACAATACTCTGTTGAAGACTTTGCCTGGTATTGAAAGAAGAGTGATGCCTCTGTAGTTCTCACACTTGCTGAGATCGCCTTTCTTTGGTATTTTGATGAGGTATCCTTCTTTCCAATCTGATGGTACTTGTTCCTCATCCCAAATCTTCTTGAAGAGAATGTGAAATATTTTCGCAGTTGCTTCTACATCTGCTTTCATTGCCTCTGCTGGAATGTTGTCTGGTCCTGCTGCTTTGCCGCTCTTGATTTGTCTGATGGCCATACTGATCTCCCCAATCGTAGGTGCGCCAATATTAATTGGGAGGTCCGTGGATGCTGCTTCGATGTTGGGTGGGTTCAGTGGAGCTGGTCGATTCAAGAGTTTCTTAAAGTGCTCTATCCACCTATTTCGCTGTTCGTCAGTGTTGCTGATTACTTTTCCTTCCTTGCTTTTCACTGGTCGTTCTGGTTTACGATAGTTCCCGGCGAGCTTCTTTGTTGTTTCGTACAATTGTCTCAAGTTTCCTTCTCTTGCAGCCTTTTCCGCCGTCATTGCTAGATCTTCCACATATTTTCATTTGTCAGCTCTGATGCTATTCTTCACTTCCCTGTTTGCTTCTGTGTATGCAGCTTGTGCGGTAACTTTCTCTGCTGTTCTTCGGCTGACATTGATTGCTGCTTTCTTGTTCCTCCTTTTTTCAATTTTTTCAAGAGTACCAACAGAGATCCATTCCTTGTGATGGTGCTTCTTGCGACCAAGGACCTCCTGACATGTTGATGTGATTGCCTCCTTAATCCCTTTCCAATTGTACTCCAATGTTGCTTCCTCTCCATTGAGTAGATCCTGAAAGGCCTGGAACCTATTGGTGAGGGCTATCTTGAATTCTTTGAGTTTTACGGTATCCCGAAGAAAGGCTGTATTAAACCTGTGTGAGGTTGTCTGCCCCGTTGTCCAGTGCTTCTTTAGTTTCAGTTTCATTTTGGCGATCAGCAAGTGGTGATCTGAAGCTATATCAGCTCCTCTCATGGTTCTCACATCCTCCATGGTCCTTCTGAACGTTTTGTTGATACAGATATGGTCAATTTGGTTTTCAGTAGTGTGATCCGGTGAAATCCATGTGGCTTTGTGAATGCGTTTTTGTGGGAATATTGTGACACCAATGACCAGTTTGTTGAAGGCACATAGGTTTGCAAATCTCTCACCGTTTTCGTTTCTTTCTCCCAGTCCATGTCGTCCCATGATGTCTTCATATCCAGTGTTGTCCATGCCAACCTTCGCATTCAGATCTCCCATAAGAATCGTCAAATCCTTTGGTGAACATTTCTCGACGATTGACTGCAGCCTTTCGTAGAATTGATCTTTAACGTCGTCATTGTAGTCGTTGGCAGGTGCATAACATTGGATGATGTTCATTGTAATGTCCTGTTTCTTTGTTTTAGAGGATGCTTTAATGATCCTGGGTCCATGAGATTCCCATCTTATCAGTGCCTTTTGTGCATGTTTGGACAGCGTCAGTGCAACTCCTTGTGTATGTGAAGCGTTTTCCTGTTCATGATCAGAGTATGACAGCAGTTACCCTGAATCTAGTCTCAGTTGTCCTACCTGTGTCCAAAGCGTTTCACTGATTCCGAGCACCTCGAGGTTGTATCTTTTCATTTCTGCAGCAACTTGAAATAGTCTTCCAGTCTCCCACAATGTACGAACGTTCCATGTACCTAAAAAAGTGGTTGCTCTGGTTGTCAGAAGAGGCATCGGCCCCGTGACTTCCGAGGGAACTCGGCTTTCATCACGAGACGTCATAATTCTTCTTCCAACTCCCAGGGCAGAGTTAAAATGGTTTGAATTATTTTTTCTGGTTAGAGTTTTTTTGGCAAGTGAGATTTTGACAGAATGGGGACGCCAATCCCATGTCCAACCCTCCTCCTTTATCCGGGCTTGGGACCGGCAGTAGCCACTAAGGTTCTACTGGCTGAGTTATATGTATTTATTATAATATATTTAAAAGATTATTGTTATATACTTTTTCTTATATAATGAATGATTGAACATTTATTGAAGAAAATTACAGAATGAATGAATTTTGTTGTAATTATATTGTGAATTAAACATTTTTATTCACTAAGACTATATAGCTAGTTTGAGCGGTTCTGAAATCACAGTGATGAAAAGCAACACTGAAAGTTTGACTTTCAAGTTATTGGAAAATTCATTTCCTCTTTTGGTTTCACTACTCTATTATCCAATGCACAAACATCAATTTAAACGATAGACTAAGTATGTGATTATTGTGAAAGACAAATGATTAAGTTTCACTTTTGTTTGACGTTCATTTCAGTATAGACAATTTAATATACCATTTAACAGATGGTTTCACAATTAGGTGACCATGAAACTTAGTCTAAGGTTGGTTCATGTCAAATCAGTTCAGTCATCAACAGATTTGATCTATTCAAAAAATGTACGGATGATATGTTTGTAAATTGTGTTGAGAATGTCATATTATTTGACATTTCTCTCACTACCATCCGTTTCCAGATTTCAGGTTACAAAACGAAGTTGGTAAATCTATGGCATTCCTTTATCAACTTTCTACTGATAGGTCGCTTGAAAGCTCCTTTCACAGAAGACAAACATCGAACGGCACAGTGACCAACTTCTACAGCTACTTCTACGCAAAAGCATAAATTCGAGTTGCTGTTTATGTTAGCGAATGTGCAAAATTCGCAGTACGGAAGAACTCGTGTTTCTCATAGATACCTCAGATGAAAACGTGTATCCGAGCGGTTTAATAGAGAGAAACATGGAAGTCAGAATAAGAAATACTGAAATTATGTTTCAAAGAAATTTTTGTATACGACTAGCTATTAGAATTTACTTCTTTAGGAGACCTTCTAGGGTTACTACCGATCTTAGGCATAAATATAGGTGAAAGGTTGGTTGTTGGGTTCGCGACCGCATGCCGTGGCAAACTAAATAGCTCAAAAACTGCTAACTACAGTAAATTCTTCAAACCATTAAAAATCTGCCCTGGATGTTGCAATGTCATCATTTACGAGGGTTATGACGTCTCATGATGGAGCTGAGTGATTTCAGAAGACATATAGTGAAAACCTGTTTTCACAACCAGAGTAACATATAATATAGTTTGTTTGAATTTTCGCACAACGTGAGAGGCTGAAAGAACTACTCCAGTTGCTGATTAATGAATAAAAAAACCTGATATCACTTAGAATCAGCGCAAAACACTGAAAGCTGTTTGGATATCATTAACCAGATGCAATAGCATTACTGTATTACTCCGGCCGTGACAAAGAGAATGCTACACGTACTCCAGAAGTCTCGCTGACGCTTTTAAAACAGGCGCAAATGGTAGCGATACAATGGGAATCTTGTGGGATCAGGATCATCAGAGCATTTTCGAAGTCAAAGAAAGAGGACCCTACGATGAACGCCATACAGTTAGGAGGTTAAAGATCAATTGAATGACAGACTATATTCAGTCGTCGAGAAGCACCAAACAAGGACTTGGAGAAAGGAACAAAATCTTAGAGAGAATTTAAAACTTGTGTGACTCCAGCAAAATGGTCATAAACAACAGCTTATTCCTGAGCAAACGCATGCGCAAGGCGACATCGATCTCACCGGACCACACTATACAGAACTCAATCGACAACGTTTGAATCAAAAGAGAGTTGGCAACAGATATGGAGGACGTGAGGCTCAAAAGAGTTGCTGATATACACTCATGTCGACAAGATGTGGCTAAACCCTCAGGGATACTGGACTAGATCTACTGAATGAAGAGGAGGCCACCAAATAGAACAACTGAGAAGTGATCAAGTAGATAGTTGCTTCAATACATTATGAGGTTCCGAGCCAAAAGTTGAAGTATCATAAGGAACGGATCACTGTTGATAACTTGGATAGAATTCAAGAAACTAGGAGCCAGAATCTGGCAAACAATACCGGCTGAACAAGAAAAGGGAGATCCAGGTTTTAAGCTGATTAGACAGATCTACTGGATGGGGCATTGGAATAGTGGATGAAAGTTGAACAAATTTAGGTAAAAGGTTCAGTACGGGATAGGTTGGTGAATGCTATATTAGAGGTAACAGGCCTATGTCAGTAAGTAAATTTAGAAAATCAATGGTGACCGATTGTATAGAGTATTTGAAATGTGATGACATGTAATTACATGAGTTATTATAAACCATATTCACTCTGACATGCAGCATGCAATATTGTCATCAACTCAAATATATAATGTTCTTCTCATTAACAATTTATTATGTATAAAAAGGAATCAATGAGTGAATGGCTGTACTGTTGACAAGTGTTGTTGATGTAATCGAGAAGAAATGAAAATTCACTTGTATCAGTTGTCATATTCTTACTTACTGTTGATTATCAGTGAATTTAAATTTATTTATCAAGAAATACAACATGATGAATTGAACAAATAAAAAGATCTGTTGTATGTTAGCTTTCAAATAGATTGGGACAAAATATGTTCAGACTACAACTTACATTCGTTTTCATTGAGTCTTTTCTCTACTTCTTTCCGTACTATTTCCATCCATCTTCTCCAAGATTCTGAAACAAGCGAGAATAAGGTATTGGTTTGAACATTTACAATGTGATTATTACGTCTCACAGTAGTATATGGTAACCATGGAATTTTATCCATCCATTGAAAGGTAATATTGGTCGGCGAAATGTGCATAAATCAATGTTCATCTAGCTACACGACAAAGTATAACAACAACTGTCAATCATGCTTGTTTTTAAATATCACAGTAGTAAATACAAATACTATCATGATTATTGATAAGACGCATTCATAAATATTTACTACTTACCGCGTTCTGCAGACGCACAAACGAAGAAGAACAACGCGCTCAAACAAAACACAAATATGTAGTTCATTTTCTCTGAACCAACTCACTTTGTTCTTATGGTTTTATACCTACAGCAAACACTGTTTATTGGTTTATGAGGTTTGATAAAAATAAATGCCAATCAAATAATCAGGACTGATAAGATTATCAGGCCGATGTATTTTATGCATGATTCTAAATGGTTATATTGGACGAGTGTTTAAAAACAAATTGATTTACGGATATGACAATTGGCTGAGAACATTCTCGCATTCAAACAATGACTGATGGACAAAAATAGTAGTAGTCCGATGTTGTTTTTCTATTATTTTCTCAATAATTTTCTAAAACTTATCATCCTTATGGAGGATTGACTGCTCATCGAAATTCTCCAACTACCTTTGCCATAGACCTTCTTTCTCGATTGTAAACAATCGCTGTTCAATCTTCTGAAGTCCGATCTTTGGCCTGAGTGTTCCTCTGTCTATCACATTCATTTCGGCCATCCCAGTTACTATTATGAAGTTGTTTTGTGATAGAGCAGGGTGATTTTCATAAGGTGCCTGCTGTTTATCTCCTCCGCCTTTGCATTATTTTCGCTTCACTTAGGATGATCTCGATGTTTTCTGCCACAACATGTTGTGACTGATTATGTCCGGTCTATAAATCTTCATTTTATTCCGTAGAATATTGCCGATCAACACTATCTTGTGAACGTCGGGCACGCGTGACTTCCCAGCTTATAGCTTGCTAAACGTCACTGGGTTGATGAGTAGACCAAAAATTGTGAAATCGAGACTATCTCACAGTCCAAAACCACGAAATCGGACATGTGACAGAGTTCAGATCTTTTGATAGTTCAATGAGCATCCATATTTCACATACTTCATGGAGGAATGACATTGAAAGAAGATCTATTAGTGAATTTATTCAAAGATAACAGGACTTTTAAAATTTCGCTTGTTTCAACCAGCGGTATCTCACCAATTCCATAAAACGTCGGACTACGCTGTAGGCAGTTCTAACGGTAGCGCTTTTGGTTAGGTTATGTTATGTTATCACAGTAACGAATTCTCCTCTTCCTAAAATTAGTCAGAAGTGACATGATTTCGAGTTGACCCACTGTCGTACAGCAGAAATACACAGGTTTACTTTACAAGTTTCGCTGTCATCAGCAATCGATCCTTACAAAATCCAGTCTGTTGATCTCGCTATAGGCCATCTGCAGAATATTACTGTCAGGCTTTTTCAAATATTTAAAGAAGAATGATGTCTTTGTTTTCCTGATATTCATTGAAATCTTAATCTGATATGTTGATGAGATGCAGATTCTTCCAGTTCCGCGCCACGTCTTCTAAGTTCTGATCCGGCAGAACTAAGTGCAAATGCAGTAATAAATGTCAGTTATGCGGATGTGATACATTTGGATTCACGTAGTAAAATCTTTTGAAATAAATATCTCTTTTGGTAAGCGTTTGTAAGAATATGTTGTAGCCTTCACCAATTTTTCGGAGGAACAAAGATTTGTTTACGAAAATTCGCGGAAACACTGAAAACTGTAATCGACATAGACGTCAAAAGGACAACAGTTAGTTTCACTTATTCTACCACATAAAAATGAATTTTTCAACTGCACAGTCAAAACACACATGTTTCGAATAATATGTTCTGGTTAGTACAATATGAAGTGGATGGAAATTCTACGACTGACAGCCGCAAATAATGAGTTGATAGTCAGTCTAAATTAGTGAGTACACCAATCTTTCAGTGAGCATTTCCTTTAGAGAGAAAGATCTTGCACATCAAAACACTGTAATTGTGTGCATCATCAAGCCAACACACGACTAAGCTGGCATAAACCACATCATTTTAAACGTAATAAAATAGACTGCAATCACAAACATCGGCCGATAAAAATACCACAAATATTCAAATCTAAAAATAGCAGTGTCTATTTTAATAATAAAAACCAGAGTTTTGTGAACTTTTCCAAAAAGAATGATGAGCGGATACGATAGCGTGACACTCAGAATAAATTCCATTCTACTTACTTGATGTGAAATTTGCAAACTCTTTACAATACACAGTTGCACAATACACAATTGCCATGCTTATTAGCTTCCTGTTTATTTTATTACTAATATGCTGAATTGTCAACAATGAAACTACTTCAGAATATGTCTCAATGTTTATTATCGTCTACTTGACAATATCTCTATACATACCTAGGATTGCTTTGTTTTGAAAAGACTCTTCAAACAACAATAAGTTGAAAGATCTGAGATCTCATACAGTTTGGAAGCTGAACATCACTGCTAACGAAATCCTTGGGTATTCGCGTTATTCTACTATGTATTCAAGCAAGCATAGTGACGGGAATTACTCTGATGGCAAATGCGACTGATCAAATCAGCAAGCTGTTTACAAATGACAACAAATGATTCAGACACAATTTTAGTCGTTTCAGTGTTTTCTGAATTCATTCGCTATTATCATGGTTGATAATCAACATCTGTGCATGCAATTCACGCACATCAAAAGAAAATTGATACTGGTTATCTACGCAGCATATATTGTGTAATAGTGAAGGGTTTTTACATTACTGTATACTGATTCGCATTTGAAAGAGTAATGCAATTGTTATGTTATCTATTGATACATTTATTACATAGAGTCAACCTTAGCCCATTCATTTTCGTGGAATCAATGACATTAGATCCAGTGTTTACTGATTCAACACAATCAAACCGTTTGTGGCACTTCATATTAACGTGTATCACTCTACTTCACACGATACATATAGACTATCACAAGTGATATTCTATTGTTCACTAACGTAGCTATTGCAACACGAATTTCGTCAGTTACATGTACGTCTAAAATCAACCATTGTCATTCATTACAGCAGTTACCATTAGTTCACGATTACTTTGCTCCTCTCTGCCCTGCTTTTCAGTCCAGAAGTCAGCAACCACAGTGTGGAATGCTCCTATTTTCAATGGGTGTAATTTATTTGCACACAGACCAGAATGCATCACACCATAAGCTGAAAAGATACAACAATTACGCATGAACACGCCAAAAAGAGACTGTGAATAGAATAGACTATATATTATAGACTCGTCGCAGAATAAGCAGTGTTGCTGTATGCCTCGGTAGTTCATGAGTCAATCGAAAGCTCATGACAACTAGAATATATTCAGATTGAGATCAGCTTTCATTAAAAAGGTATTACTAATTCAAAAATCAACTTTTCCGTTTCCTGTTTGCTTTTTATCTGTTTGATTTTCAAACTGACACACAGATATCGTGTTCTTCGGCTAAAACTTTCTAGATTCATGATAATTCTACGACCTAATTAACATGTGATCGTTTTTAGCGAGCCAATCTTTCCACGAAATGCAGTCGCTGACCGTTTAACTATAGGGTTACTTTGACCATTGAATAGCAAACTTTCTACTCAGAATTTCATTTCAAGTCTAAAATTTCACAAATAATTATTCTCATGATATATTTTGACGATGTCTCGTTCGCTGAAATCGATAATTTCATTGTGGAGATTTCATTGTTCTTCTGAGAAGAATCATGAGCAAAAAACTTCAAATAGATGTAGTTCAGAAGTAGAATGAAATCTTCACAATCAAAACATCTAGCTCAGAGAAAGAAACGCCACCACATACGTCATATTAGTATCAGATTTTTCTGTCATTTCAGTAGTATCTCAGTCTACGTTGTTATTGAACAGGAATAGGTGTGAACTTTTTTACAGTCGGCTGAGTATATAAGATAGATCTTTTTTCACTATGTACCATTCTACTCATTTGATGTGAAATTTGCTAGGTCTGTAAGGCATGTAATCTTCACATTCAGATTCCTCATTTCACCGTGTTTTTCTTAAGTGTGCATTAAAATAGAAATTTTTAAATGTCAGAGAACTTCGGATTTTATTTATCGCCTGCCTTTTATGTAATAGCTATATTAAAGAATCTGTATATGTTAGATGTTTTTACTATGCTATATTCCAATGTAATTTCTGCACTTATAAGAAAAACAGAAGCAATCTCTTAAGCCATCAAAAGCATGTCTATTTGCCTACTTTGAAGTATTCTACTTCCAATATCTAATAACGTTTTCACAAGCTAACGTAAACGGATTGCTTATTTTGCGCTCGATTCGTGTTCTTTCAGTTCGGTTCTAGGTATTTCTTTCAGCCTACTGAATGAATAGTCTTGCGTCTTTACTAGTTCGTTATATTCTTACTGTTGATTCCTCTACTCATGTTATATTCTTTGCTTATTTTCAAGATAAAATGAAAAGAGCAAGGCCACGAAACACATTACGTTGAGAAATAAAGAATGATATGATAATAATGAACAAAAGTTGGACGGATTTTTTAGGGGAAGTTCAGGACAGAGTTAGTTGGAGAACACTGGTTGACGGCCTGCGCTTTTTTTCGGGATGACAGGCGTAGGTTAACAATTAAGAAAATCTTAGCCTGTCATTCCGAAAAGATTTATCAAGCGATAAAGCATTTATACGTTTGATAATATTTTGGGTGCCTGGTTGACACCCTTCTATCAATATGATAATATATTAACAGTGATGCGTTTATCAGGTAGTTTTTCATATTTTTGAAAGGATTAGTGCTCTGTTACATCGCCAGCTTATACGATGGTAAAGTTTGCTTTTACTCTGAATGAATAACACCGCAAATATACAAATCTAAAAATAGCAGTGTCTATTTTATTGGTGAAAACAACAGCTTTGTGAACGTGTACGAAGAATGTTCAGTAAATATGATTGTGTGATTTTCACCATAAATTCCATTCAACTCACATGATGTGAAACTGACTAACTCTGTGGTGCACACAGTGTGCATTTGCACCTAAAACCAAGCTATTTATTATATTGCGTGACTTTAGGCGTACGTACGCAATGATAGAGGAATGTGTTGTTGAGCACAAAACATAGGACTTTTGAATCGATTGACCTTCTGTCTTTTGCACTTCATCTTATAACTTCCTAATTTCAGTTCTGAATGATTAGTATTTGCTTCGAATTAGGCAATGTGCCTGTTGACTGCATATATCTTCTTTGAATTTGGAGATACCTTTTACTCTGGGTTGCCAACAATCATGAAATCAGATTACTAGCTCTTTAATGAATTACTTTTGAGATCGTGATTTCATGTAAGAAATGAGAAATTCAGATGTCTATGAACAGTTATACACTTATGGATACTTTTAATTCAGATATTGTTAATAGAAAGAAACAGACGAGATAAAGAACGTATTTGTGTTTATTTCAGTTAAACAGCTTACCTTCGAATTCATTAATCCTTACATCAAAACATGATTTCCATGTTTCTGATGCAGTGATTGTTTCTTCCATGTAGATTGAATGAATTAGAACAACCTTAAAATTAATTAGGAATAATATCAACAAGTGATTTCAACTGTTCATTGGTTGAAATGAATGTTATTGTGATTAGGTTTTGTGTATAACAGTAATAAAAGTGTCTAACATTTTCAAAACTGAGATGATAAAAACAGAAACAAATATCAGTTGAAATTATTGAACAAACCACAATTATTACCTCATTCAAATGAATAAACCGTGACAGAAAATATTAATTGTACCATTCTTTCCAAATATTTATCTTTTAGAAGAAAC
Organism: Schistosoma turkestanicum; assembly: GCA_944470395.2. NCBI lineage: Eukaryota > Metazoa > Platyhelminthes > Trematoda > Strigeidida > Schistosomatidae > Schistosoma > Schistosoma turkestanicum. The sequence continues at coordinate 77,345,521 of OX103979.1, read as the reverse complement.
AGTTTCTATTTTAACAAGTTAAGTAAGGTCACAGTTTTGCAAAATTCGATTACAGACTTGTAGCTGTTGGGATGATTGCCAGGTGAAAACTCAAAAACGAATCAAAACCATGAATAATCGCGTCACAGAATAACGATATTTATTGATTAGAAGTCGCGTGATATCCAAATGATATCAGTATTTGTGTGTCAGCAATTATGTTTTCCTCATAAAACAGTTCCACTACAGCCTTATCTCAGTAAATGTTTCATATTAGGCATTACGGATAACCCAGTTGTAAATGGATTTCTACAGTGGCAGTTCCAATGGTTTCAAGTAAGTGCAATTTGTACGCGTATCTCCCAGTCCAAGGTCCAAAAAACTCAATAATTCTAGGAGAAAACGATCTGGAATTGATGCACTTTCCAGGTCGCAATTACTCCGAAGAGTATCCAAGACAAAGGTGAATAAGTGACGTTAAGTCCAACCGCCACAGTATCAATCCAAATATGGCTGTGGACATATTAAAGATCAAATTTAAACAACATATACAGTTCAGAAGCAAACATAAAAACTTCGATATAAGCACAAAATATAGAAATAATAACAATATACAATGATAAAATCTCAAATTGGAATCAAATATAATACCAAAAATGTCAACAGAAAGAGTCCGTCATGTCATAACGAAAATATGTAAACATGGAGGAATTTTCCAAAAAACAAAACATTCAAAAAGGATTCTACACCGGCCCGCAAAATCCCTCCATGCAAAAAGAGCAAGCGTTAATGACACTTCTATTTAGGGTTCCCACTCATCCCCTAATCCACACCGGAAGAACGTGTAGGACTTACAGCAGTACGCCTACCCGCCATCCAACATGGATATGACCTATCAAGCTAACTAGGTACTTATACCTTCCCATCAGGCCCTTGATTCCCCTATCTATCGTAGCATGACCTAACGGTAGTATAAACCTTACCCGATTAACCCACACATGTACAACACGTCGTAAAACTGGTCATATCCTATCCGGGAACAACATTCCATATCATGGGGATGAGTCTTCAATCCACCACCACTTGCTCCGATCGGAAGATACAATGAAGTCCGTGATGCTGACTTATCAGCAGAAGTTCTTGACCCATAGATAATATGCAAGGGTGGAATCTCCAATTTTGACATTTCATCGTCTCCAGAAGACTTTAAGTAGCATAACATGGGATCAATATTTATCTCTCCATCTCCTGATACAGAGGAGGTTTGATCAGCATTCGTCATCGTCGGTAACTTATTTGTCACATCAGTGACATCCAGATTATTATCAACGTCTTCATGATTCCATTGTGTCAGACAAGTTGCGTCGTAGAGTGAAACTCTTCCATTTTTGTATAACTCACCTCTCTACATGAAAGAACAGCATTAGTGTCACAATCCAAAACCGATAAACACACTTGTTGTTCTCCATGTTCCGTTTCAGAGATACAAGACCTATTCACATCAATAGCACCGTTATCATGCAACACTGTAAACTGACTGTTACCATCAGACGCTTCCTCCTCATCATCACTTGACTGACAGTCAACCGAAGTAGGAACACTTACAGTTACACAACCTTGTGTATCCTCAATCAACTTAACATTCGCGACAAGGTCCGATGACGTCGAAACACTAGAAGGCTCGTTCGATGAAGCTGATCGACTAGTCACTATAAGTGGACTGCTCACACTTTCTGTCTCCTTATTATCGCTGTCACTACTAAGACTCTGATGGCTACTATTTCCATTTCTAGACATAGCATCCGAAAGTGGCTTCTTAATAATAGTAGCATCATGTTGTTTCCTTGGCTTCTTAGCCTTTACAGTACCGCCATCACTTATCCTAGAATCTACTCTAGGTCCCGTTATATAATTTACCCTAAATGAAGGGTTCCGAACATAGGCTTTATTCCGTTCAGACAATCCTGCCTGGGCCTTCTTCATATTTACTGAACTCATTAACCTCTGTTTACTCGAATCCAAATAACCGTTCCAGGCTTTTCGAGCAGTTAAGAGGCTTTTATCATCACACACTTCGGATCCATCTTGATGCCTACACTTTTCGCCTTTTTCTTTCTTTTCCATACTTAGAAAAGCCGTCTTATCTGTTACACCAACCGGCTTCTTACTGGGATACGCATCAAGAGGTTTTACATCGTCACGGTCACATACTCGTCCTTCAACAGCGTATACTTTCGTGATATAATTGACAACTCTCTTATATTCCGGGCGTGAGTTAGATGCAAACGAAGAATCCTCATGTCTCGCACGCAGACCACTAGTAGCTTCCGTATTATTTCCTGTTTTAGCCCGATAAGCTAATCTTCCGAACCTACAACTAGCTATCTTAGCGCGAGTCATAATAAATTCCGTCAACTCATTGAAATTAGGCTCTCTCTCCTCTTCGTCCCACTTGATTACTAGCTCTGCCCACTGGGCTTGCATTCGACGAGGTAAGAGCCTGACTATTCGTTCTAAAGTAACCAGGGAATGAAGTTCCGTTGTACAATTTAGCTGTTCTAAGGTTAAAGCAGCATTCTGCATTTTAATAGCCAAATTCGTCAATTCTTCAGGATCATTAAAACCTGCGTTCCCAGTTCTAAATAAGTCCTCTAAGGTTTCCCGGGCTATTACATGCGACTGTCCAAAGAGCTGTTTTAAGATGGCCTTAGCTCTCTTATATCCAGCTTGTTGATCCATTATAATAAAACCTTCAATCGCATTTTTTGCCCTTCCTTTACAGTAGTGAATTAAATACAATAAACGCAAATTTTCATCTGTTATTCTGGGTTCTATAAACGTTTCAATTTGGCGCATAAATCTAAAGTAGTCGCGAGACTTTTCATCAAAAAATGAAAGTTCGACCTTAGGTAGTTCTAAACCTACTATCGGTGTCCTAAGCATCTGATCCGTCTCTGGTACCTTAGAACTCTCACTTAAGCCTTGTTCCTTAATGCCTGCCGAAGGTGACTTACAATAATAAGTATCAGACATAACATCGTTATTAATAAAGTGATTACCCATTAAACAAGTATCATTAACGACTTGCCTAGCGTTTCGGGGTCCTTCAAGCTCTTCCACCCTCCTCGTGTTTGTTTTCTTGTGGTGGATCATTTTTAAGTGAAGTTCAACGGAAGATAAATAACAAATACAAAATATAGGAATTCCACAGGTAAGTTTTCAATAAGAGATATCCAAAATCAGAAAATCGTCTTCCAAAATACAGTTCGAATACAAAAATACGATAAGTAATCCAAGATTCTTCTTTCAAGGTTAGTGTTATAAACGATTAAATTTCCAAATGTTTCTTTATTCTTCTTAATAATCCGACTGTAATTGGTCTTCTAATCAAAAGTCGAGCCACAATTCCAGACTGTAAATGGATTTCTACAGTGGCAGTTCCAATGGTTTCAGGTAAGTGCAATTTGTACGCGTATCTCCCAGTCCAAGGTCCAAAAAACTCAATAATTCTAGGAGAAAACGATCTGGAATTGATGCACTTTCCAGGTCGCAATTACTCCGAAGAGTATCCAAGACAAAGGTGAATAAGTGACGTTAAGTCCAACCGCCACCGTATCAATCCAAATATGGCTGTGGACATATTAAAGATCAAATTTAAACAACATATACAGTTCAGAAGCAAACATAAAAACTTCGATATAAGTACAAAATATAGAAATAATAACAATATACAATGATAAAATCTCAAATTGGAATCAAATATAATACCAAAAATGTCAACAGAAAGAGTCCGTCATGTCATAACGAAAATATGTAAACATGGAGGAATTTTCCAAAAAACAAAACATTCAAAAAGGATTTCACACCAGTATATAACCTGTTGTTATCAGCATGTTCTTTAGTATTTTTTTTCAAAACGGAAAAGAAATTATCATTATAAGTCAAAGATAGCAGTAGAAGTAGTTATGTACAATGATTACATAAACCGGTTTTAACATTCAGAATTTGTAGGTGTGTGCAAATTGTAATGTAATTGTATTGAACATTTGTTTCAGTCAAAAATGTTCCCTTGAAAACGAAACGTCGTGTCTAAGACATATTTGTTGTTTTTCATGAATAAAAGTGCTGACACCTGAAAATCCATATCATAATACCTAATGGTTTAGTTCCGGTGTGGATGCGTTTCCAAAAGTAAAATAGATGTTGATGGGTACTGAAGTTAATTATTGAACATCAAACAGTATTTGTGTCTGTTTCCTCGAACCTCATGTTTTGTATTTGCCCGCAGAGCCTGCCCCGAAAATCCTTGTATAGTTAAAGTCTACAATCCTAAAATGTCATTGAAATAAACTGATAATTCTTCACACACAATCATCAGTTATGATAGTTTGATTTTCATGCACTGTCTTAAATTCATCTGAAGAAAACGTAAAACAGTAAAATTATGTAGAACGTAATACAAATTCGTCTTTTAGCCATATATATTGACATCGTTTGAATTGAAATACTGCGTAAATTTTTAAACCTTCACAAGAAATAAAATAAGGAAACTCGATGGTGTCTAGTTGCTCATATAATCCACCAGATTGAAAAGTATTCAAACCAATGTTTTACAAGCCTTTGTCATCTATTTTAATTACGTTTTTGCGTAGCTTACCATATTCTGTATGACAATTAATTAGAAATACGATTTATTAATGCCTAATCCTAGTAAGCAACTGACAGCCTTCATCGGGATGCTTAAATCGTGTAAGCCGAACTGCATATCATTTTATACTTTCCCGACATTCCTATTTATGGGGTTTATTTGGAAGAAATACAAACAAGGGCAGTATCCAATTACAACGTTGTCTTATGTTTGAGAAAATCATTTATGAAACATTGTGTATTGACTATTTCCTATCTAAATATATTAAAAAGTGTGATTGGAATAATTTTAATAACAAGGGCCGATCGATCGACTGATCACTTGAAGCAACTATAATTTTCATTTTTCATTCTCATTTCAGTAAAGACAATAAAATATACACACAAAGAGATTGGTTCACAATGAGTTGACCATGAGAGTCAGTCTTAGCAAACGGACTGAAGTCTAAGCTGGCAAATCACCAAATTGTTTAGGTTATCATTTAGTTGATCTTTTCGGAAGATGTACGGATGATATGTTTTTTATTTATGATGAGGATGTTATATTATTTTTCAGTTCGCCTACTTTGATACATGCCAACCCTCTCCAGATTTGGTGTTATAAAATCAATCTATCTTACCACTAGAATAGCTTTCGACTAATAGGTCCCTAGAATCGTCTATTCACAGAAAACAAACATCGAACGGCTCAGTGGCTAACTTCTCTTTTTACGTCTAAGCAGAAAAAGGAATATTATTCAAAATTTATCTCAAGGGATATGCGAAATTTGTAGTTCGGAATGCGTGGATGGAGAACTCCCCGTAAAAGCCCCAGCTGAAAATGACTATCCAAGCCACCGCATTTAGAAAAACTTGAAATTAGAGAACAGCAATTCCGTGGCAAAGAAATATCTGTATATGGCTCTCGAATATAAAATTTCCTCCTTTAGGAGCCCTTCTAGTGTGACCGCAGATTCCGAGCTTGTATGAAAGGAGGAGGGCTAGGCATTCTGTTAGCGAATCATTCTCGTAATAAACTAACTCCCCAGAAAAAATAAAGCCTAAACTGACGCCAACACCCAACAGTGTCTCTGAATTACGATTTTTCTCGGATTTATCAGTTATTATTCAGCATTTGTTCCTTCGGTGCATGAAATTCGCGCTGCATTGAATTGTCTATTGCAGGAGAACAGCACTTGGAACTGGACTTAAGAGTGTTACGTGACGTTTTGTAAACTCAATTCAGCATATGGCCTAGGTGCTGTTATTTCACATCAGTTTCCAGACGCGTCAGAAAAAACCGTTATGCATGCATCCCCAGCAGAAAAGAAGGACAGCCAGATAGAGAAAGCGGCTCTTGTTCTTGCGTTCGCTGTTCGCCGTGTACACAAGTTTCTGTACGGTCTGAGATTCACGCTCCCCACAGATCACAAGCCTCTGTTAGCAGTATTCGGTTCAAAATCTTGCATTCCAGCCCATTCTCCAAATCGTTTTCAGCGATGAGCCTTAGTACTTTTGGGGTATGATTTCGAAATCCAATATTGACGCACTCTAAAATTCGGTCAGATAGACGCTTTGTCACGACTCTTTAATGATCAAGTGGCGGCTGAGGAAAACATGGTAATCGCATCTCTGTCAGTGGAAGGCTAAGCAGATTGTTATCTGACAACCGCAATTCGCGCACTACCGTTTTCTGCAACAGACATACAAAATGATTCTAGAAACGACTCCGTCATCAAGATGATGAAATAGACCACTAACGGTTGGCCGTCGAAGAAGTTTGAAGGTGAAACAACTGTATCAGCGGCGGGATTCACGATGCATCGTGAACGATTGTCTGATGTTTGGTGAAAGAGTAGTGGTGCCAGAATCCCTTCGTGCAAAAGTTCTGAGACAGTTCAGTCTCGGTCATCCAGTGGTTAAACTAATGAATTCCATAGCCAGGAGTTATGCATACTGGTCTCTCATGGATCAGCATGTCACGGCGTAGGTTGAAAAATGTATGCGGTGTCAGCAAGTGTCAAAGATGCATGCTAAAGTTCCGAGGGTGTCATGGCCCAAAAGTGATCATCCATGGTCCATGTTGACTTCGCTGGTCCAATCAATGGATCTATGTATTTAATTGTAGTCAACGCGTACTCAAAATAGCCAGAAATCAGCCGCGTTATGCTGCCCACGGCAACTGAGACAATACAATTCCTCACCCAAATTTTATCTCGAAATGGCATACCAGATGTGACCGTATCAGAAAGTGGCTCGCAATTTACCTCGACACAATTTCAAATTTTTTGTCAACGGCTAGCCATTCAGCACTTATGCTCGCCACCATACCACCCGTAATCGAACGGGCAAGCGGAAAGGTTTGTGGATATGTTCAAAAGAGCATTAGTTAAGTTAAAATAGGAGGGGACACCAGCCGACACATTACAAAATTTCTTGTACGTCTATCGAACAACACCGAATAAGTGGTTACTGGAGCAAAAGTCGCCAGCAGAAATCCTGGTGGGAAGAAGACTGAAAACGATCCACAGCCTGATGCATCCGACTAATGCACCAACATCAGTAGAGACAAAGCTGCAAAGGCAATCCTGTTTTGAAGTTGGATGCCCTGTGTTCGCCCGTGGCTACTGAACAAATCATGGTCCTTGGGTAGATCTCCATTCCCGAAATATCCTCTCAGACAGCGGAAAACAACAGTCAGGATGCAAGTCGAACTCAGGAGCGTACTCTATTAAAAAGGGGGGAGTGTTGGGGATGTTAGATCCCCAGAACTCGCTTGATAAATATCTTTATTTTGGATTTATTTCATGGACCTATCAGTTGACCTCAAGATCACATTTCCCAAAAATAAAAGCGTTGGCCGTGGTTGGTTACTGTGTCATTTTTGTGCTATATTTGTGACTGCCCCAAGGACGTCTCTATGGAGTATTAATAAACACAATTTGAGAGCCTTGATTCATTGTGTACTGGCCGGGTGTTTGTAGAATAGACTTTCCACGCTTTATCAAGACTTCCTGTTGGTTCGAGGGATCACAGTGGCCTGCCTGGACGATCGTTCATTGTATTGTTCTCGTATTTCGACTAAGGTGAACCCGTAATGGTTTAAAGCATACCTAGAGACTTGCGTAACAGCCACCTACTACTATTCAGTCGGATTCTGATGGGCGAGGATAAATCACAAAGGAGAATTATATCTAACTACTCCAAACATGGAACGGTTAGGACAGGAAGCAAACATGGAAATGGGAGTGATCACTACTCTGAGAAACCCTGTGTAGTTATGTTGTCTGTTCACTCATCTAGAACTCATTCATACAAATTGGGAGAGGAGGCTAATGCTTTTCAGGTTGAAAACAATTGCTGCTTTGAATGATTGAAAAGATACTATCGAACACCTGAAACCGTACTGAAAGAACAGGAACCGAGCGCAAAGAAAAAAGATAATTGGTTCATTCTAGCTCTCAAGATGATATTGGATATTGAAAGGTATGTTAAATCGACCTTGTTTGGCCTTGGTGTCCTTGATCAATGTGATTCGCTTGAAAAGATTGTCCGGTAAGTAGAGGATTTAAACTATGAATAAAGTCTAAAAAGTCTGTTTTTACGCTTTTCAAATTGTAACTAGTCTGGCGACAGAATCAACCACAAGCCGTAAGAATGATGTTCACTACACTGACGATTAGTTTTAAAAGCCAATCCTCAGTTGATACTTGGTCACCACCTAGTATTTGAGAGAGTTCGTATAAGGATGAATAATTTGCAATTTTGGAAGTGTATTGGCTATTATTATGACTGACTCACCTTGTTTAATACGTGCAGATATATGTACCTCACATTCACGTAATCTACTACGTTTTTTTCATGGTCAAGCAATGCTACTCAGCTGCCCTAATTAGGTTAGTTGAAAGAGAACATCTGAATAAATTTACCCATCAGGGTTTCAGCTAATATATGATATCAAGAGTTGTTTTGTCTGACTGTCTAATGTAAAAGCGAGTGGTTGGCCTCTGGAGAAGAATACAACGAAAACGTTTTGAAAGAGATTAATCAAAATGTAGATAGTGAGCAACGTTAACAAACATACTTTAGCATAAAAAGGTTAAGTGAGGTCACCATAATTTCCAAGCTGAATATTAGTATCCGGATAAGTACCGACGACTGACAGAATACCCAACCTAGTTTCAAAAAATTGTTTTCGAGCCCAGTATTGTCGACATCCAAGTTGTCTGTATATTCGCGTTCACTGGTCCTAAGTCTGAATTCCTTATTATCTGTACGTTATATAGCAGTGTTTGTTACTGAAAGGCATACCAAAAAGGGCATAATTCTTTTAAAATCGGTTTGAAGATTGTTTGCAACGGCCTTCTCACTATCTTAATGTACAATATTGCTTGACAACTGGTTTGAAACAATCCTATATTTTATTTGCATGTAGTAAATAATTCAGTCAAACAGTCAGTTACAACGGAGAACTTCTTACATGAGTACATAAGTTCAGGTTGCCATACCACATCAGCACAGAGACGTAACTGTCAGTTCGAATCCCATAGTGGTAGCGATAGTAGAGGTATTAATGGTAATGAAGAAGACAAGGGTTCGAAGATATTATTCAAGAAGTATGATTCTGTGAGATAAGGTTGGAAAGACAAAGGTAGAGGTGCTGACGAATCCAGAAAATTAGGATTTGAGAGAGCACAGAGAATGGGTGCACTTGTGCCATTGCAAACGATTTTGAGCCCTGTCGTTCAAGGTCTCTAACCATCGGTGCCTTTCGTATCGCGGACCCCAACCACGTAGTCTACATCTACCAACATGACTCAGTTCACTTGTCAGTGACTTCATGAATTTGATGCATGTTTTGGTCTCGCCGCCCCTAACTTTCTACCAACTTACTACTACACCACAAAACATAGCTCGTCGAGACAGTGGGTGGTTAGGCGTACAAAACACATGCCCCAACCAACTAATACTTCATCAGTTGATCTGCCATCCTTACCTAGAACTCGCTTCCTAATGGCGGCATTGCTTACTTGGGTGTCTCACGATACTCGAGCAATGCTTATAAGACATCTGTGATCGAAAACTAGTAACCTACGAATGTCTTCTACTCTTACCGGCCATGTTTCGCATCCATATAGGAGAGCGAAGCGAACTGCTACACAGTACACTCGACCTTTGGGTAGCAAACGGATATCTCGCCTACGCCATAAATAACGCAAGTTGGCAAAGCCAGTCGAGCTTACTGTATTCGTGCTGAGATTTCGTCAGTCACCTTAGTTACTTACTTACGCCTCTTACCCCCAATGGAGCATAGGCCGCCGACCAATTTTCTCCAACCAACTCTGTCCTGGGCTTCCCTTTCCAATTTTGTCCAATTTTTGTTCATTCGTCTCATGTCTTTCTCTATTGTTCGGCGTAATGTGTTCCTTGGCTGTTGTAAAGCTTGCTTAGATAATTCCCAACTAAATCCTATTGCTTAGTATTCTCTGACCACAATACACTGAACAAGTTACCAAGAACCAAAAACACGGTTGAACAGAAAAAGATTATATTCCAAATAGCAAGGTTAAATGGAAATAAGAAGCCAAAGGTGATGCCGAAGGCAAGAAGGCGAAAATAGATACAACGTTAGTCTATTTATAGCATTTACATGAGAAGCTTCTGGATAGAACTTCACGTGATCGGCTGGATTAGATTTAACCAATCAGAACGCAGCTAACAGTACGAGAATCTTCTACCCTCTTCTCCAAGATTCGATCATGCGCTGATTGGATAGGAAATTAGCCAACGTAGCCATGCTTTAATTCCATCTATGTCCCACTAACACCCCCTTTTGAAAAAATTCGTAGGATCTGGTGCTAGAGTCCAACTACTTCCTGGGTGCCTTGCCACCCGTACTCTTACAAGCCGCCTGCTTTGTAGGTACCATATCTTTAAACAACCGTCGATTGGGCTGCTTCCGCACCGATAAGTTCTATTGAGGCTCATGAGCAGCATATGGTATAGGGCGTCTCGGACGTGAAACAGGTTTGGCATCTGCTTTCACTGGTAGGTTAGCTTTCATATTCGTACAGCGGCCAAGGCTATTCTGAAAAACAGAGGCTGACTTCCTCTTCCGTTTATCTTGTAACCTTTCACCTGTCTTCTTTTTAAGTATCGGGGTGTCCAATGATGAACATGATACGCTTCAGACACTGCTAATGGGTAAATCCATTATTCCCAGTTTTTCTAGCATATCTAGACCAAGAAGATCAAGGTTTGGCCGTTCTGTCAGATAGCATATTCCTGTACATTTTGTTCCGTTGAAGGAAAATTCACACTATATCTCACCAACCAGTTTCAACACACCACCTGAAGCGCTTTTAGCTGTTTTCTTAGAAGGCTTCGTTGGCGGTTTCCCCAGCAAGTTATACGTTTCTCTAGACACTAAGGTGATATCTGATGCCGTGTCTATTTGAAAGCGAGCTGATGCACCGTTCATATGGATAGTAACGTACTTTCTCCGAACGTCATAGTCTGTTTGAAAAGCAGCTACGAGAGAAAGTGATTTAGACTCGGCTAATTTCACCACATGTCGAGTACGTTTGTGCTTCTTCCTGGGCTGAGACGTACGATTTGGTTGACAATGGCCTTCTTTATGTCCACGTTTGTTGTACATCTGATATTTATGTTTTTTAAATGGACAGAATAGTACGTAATGCCAATCACCACATAACCAACATGCCGTCGTTGGTTTGTTACAAGATGTTTTCGGCTTCTGGACTTTTAACCTAGTATGCTGGTTGTCCGAGGGAAACACCTTACTGATGTCATACCCCTCTGCAGTCAGCAGTACGACTTCGCCCTCAGACCTTGAGTAGTTGCTGCTTTTAGTCTCATCGTTCTCCAATCGACCTGCCTGACATGGTAGAACGTACAGAAACATATGTTCCAGCCAATATAGCTCGGTTGGTTGGTCGTGATAGGCAAGTTGGACCACCACGTCAAGATATCAGCTCCGGTCGGGTCGATGGTTAGAGACCTTTAACGACATGACTCAGAATCGTTTGCAATGGCACAGGTGTGTGCTTTTTAATTCTAACCTTCTGAATTCCTCATAATCTCTATCTTTCTCCTTCTAAATTTATGTCACTGAATTATACTTCTAGGATCATATCTTCGCTCCCTAAACTTCTCCATTACTGCTAATACTTCTACTATCGCTATCACTCTTGGATTTGAACTGACAGTTGCGTCTCTGTGCTGATGTTGTTCCAGCCAATGTAGCTCAGTTGGTTGATCGGGATAGGCAAGTTGGACCACCACGACAAGGTAGCAGCTATGGTCGGGAGTAAATAATTCAAAAGCATTAACTGCTCAATTCGCCTTAAAATTTTCATCACCATTTGTGAAATGATGTTTAGTTTCATCTCAGTATAATATCCTAAATGTTGAGTTTTACTATTATTCCATAAGTTTAGTTCTTTGAGTCTATCTACTCTTTCCCCTACGAGTTATGTTTAATCTTTTTACTGTCAGTAATTCTGACGTTTAATTTTCCTCTCTTTAAATTTTATCTTTTTTCGTTGGACCACTTTGGCAATTTGTATCAACTAAGATTTATTGCTGACTCAAATAATAACATGTAACATTGGTTATAGATAGTTCTTTGTTTGTTTGTGACAATGTTTAGTATCTGTCAGAGTTCGTATTATAGATTGTCCGTGAATTTCAACTTAATTATCAAAGAGATATCATTCGAAATGCATCTCTAAACATTGCCTCTATTGATTTTCTAAGCGACTACGCAAATGAAGTACGTGAGACTAGTGATTTTATTATGCCTTGCCTATGAAACCATTCAAAATAAGATAAAATGATTATTTTTTTTACTTCTTAAAAAATATTGTTTCTCGAAATTGAGTTAGATAATTTATTAATTTTTAAATCAAATATTATATAATATTGACAATATTTGAAAAATGCAATTAGTTTTAGTATTTAAAAGTATCAAGCTGATCGACAGTCCCCAGCCGTGATTGTCCTTGTCATTAGACACCGGTTCTTGAACCAACTATTCCCGCATACTTGGTATAACTTTGAACCACATTCTACCACTTCGAATCCTGTATTGACGAAGTGTTTCTGGGAATTAACAAAACATGATGGTTAGATGATTATTGAAAAACACTATAACGTAAAAGTACTACATCAGGACCTCTAGTTGAAGACAGTGGTATCGCCTTAATCTATTCAAAGTGATGTAAATGTACTTGAATGTATACTTGCATGCATGTGAAGACCATTTAGCCACAAATGACTTTAGGTTGTGGTCAGAAACACATTAAGTAATTTATCTTTTTCAGTTAGTTACAACATAGAACTTCGTGTTTTCGTACATTAGTTCAAGTTGTCATACTACATTACCTCAGACGTCATTGTCAATTTACATCCCATAGTAGTAGAGTTAGTAAAAGATTAGTGAGCGAAGATATCATTCGGGAAGTATGTCCCAGAAGGATTGATTAAATAAAAAAAATTCGGTGATGAGGAATTCAGAAGATTATGATTTGAGTGAACACAAAGCATCGATGCATCCGCACCATCGCAAACAGTTTTGAGCTATGTCACTCAAAATCCCTAACTACTGATTACTGTAATCTCGTGGACTCCAAACAGGTAGTCTACACTTAACAACGTGAATCAATCCAGCTTTCAGTGACTTCATGGATTTGTGCTATGTTTCGGATTGGCCACCCCTAGCTTTCTTCCAGCCAGTGACGCAAGTTGACAAAGCCAATCGAGTCTTCTGTATCCGTGCTGAGATTTCGTCATTCACCAGACCATCAGTCTTGACGAGACTCCCGAGGTATGTAAGTGAAATGGTCGACACGCCCAAGTACTTTATCCCTTATCACTAGTTCAGGTGCCAACTCAAGTCACTCTTGAAGCAGCATTTTGCATTTCGATTGGGAGAATCACATCCCAAACATGCTTACATTGTTGCTTAGGGTAGTCAGAAGACTTCGCATTTTTTGTCAGCGTCTTCACCGGATAGTTTTATGTCATCGGCATATTCTAAGTTAAAAAGTGAGTCTCCTGATAGAATGTCGACTCCTGAAAAGTCAGACGAAGATAATGTTATCTCTAGAAACAGGTCTATGACAAAATTAGACAAGAAAGAGGAAAGTGGACATCCCTGACGGACACCACTTGAAGTAATAAATTCTGATAACATTTCACCATAAGCTCTCACTCGACCAGTGGTGTTCGAATAGAGAGCTTGTATTAGGCTTAATGTACTTCTTTGGTACACCTATCAATGACGGACACCGCTACAGAACCTCTCGATCTACATAGTCAAACGCCGCTTTAAGGTCCAGGAAGACAGCCATAGTCGGGCGTTGAAATGTGTCTGTGTTCTAGGACCTGTCGTAGTATGAATGTATGGTTGATACAGCCCCGTCCAGGTTTGAAAGTGGATAAGAACTTAGAAAACTAACTATCAAAGTAGCCGAATCCAAAAACTATCAAAAATTACTCGATAAGTGCCTGAATAATCGATACAAATAAATCATTAGTAAAGAACATATACTAAAACATTTTGAGAAAAGAATTGAAAAGACGAAGAAAATTGTTTGATAAGCCATATCAGGTCAGAGAAGGAATATGATTCTGTACACAGACTATAGTCGTTTTGACTTTTATCCTTACAACTGGTGTATGCTGGAAACGAGATCAAAATCCCTTTGAGAAATGATGAATAGATACTGGTGATCACATATAATGGTCTAGTTCTTTCTGCCTCGTGAACACTGTCAACCATGTGTAACAAAATAGAATTATGTTTTGTCGTTGCTCTCAACTATTCAAATCACTGGTCACCCATTCACTTGTTAAGTTGACTGACATAGTGGTACACTAAGTAATATCTTCCTCCAAAGGAGCATTTGAATTTACAGATTCATATCAAGGAGACAAAGTTCATGACATAACCTGCCTAAACTTAGTTGATTCATAAATATGTATTATATTATCAGTTTGATTGATTGACTGATCGACAATTAGTTACACAATTTTAACAATACTCAAAAAAATCTACATCAATACTAACTGAATACAATAGATATTAGTTTACATTACCAAAGATAGTTGGTTAGCAAAAATGGCAACATTGTGTACACCAGCTGCTTTGTATTCAGTGCATAAGTAAAGTTGAGTACTCTCCTCTACAAATTGTCTCATCATTAAACTTTTAATCAATTCAGAAAGTGATTGATCAGGACCATTATGTAATCGAATATATCTTAAACGTTCATTATTTCCAGATTCCAATAAGAGACTAGCACAAATATCTCGTTGATAAGTGGATGCTTTGAGAATCTTGATATAAACAGAATAAACAAATTAGATCATAATTAGATTACTATTGTTAATGCTTACATGTTTTCTTATTGTAATATACTGTGTAACACAATGGTGTTGTGTGTTATCATTAACAATGGGATATTTATTATCATAACTGGAAGAAATTATCAAAGTATTGTAGTGCCTCCACATTTATTTGCATCCGCTTACATTTAATTTGCTTAAGCCCTTTCGATTAATTTATTTAACCAAGCCATTTGCTTAGCAACAACTCATATGTACCATTGGTATTTTTTATTATCTGCTTTGTATGAGCTTGTACGACTGAGCACTGCTTACGCTTACGCACTTACTCATCGTTTTCGCTTTGATGTTAATCTCTTAATTTTCCCATGAACTCACATGATTTGTATCGCTTGTCATTTGACCTTGTCAATCATTCGTCGCTTTTATTCATGTGTGTGCATGCCTATTTCGCTTTTCATATGTCTGTCCTATTCTTATCTGACTATATATTCTTAGTCATACTCTATCTCTTTGAGTTGGCTCACTAGCCTTCTCCACGTCGCTTCGTTCATTCGCTTGCATTGTAATCCAAAGAGTTGGCTCACTAGCCTTCTCCTATTCGCTTCTCCAATTCGATTTGTGGTGTGCCTTGAATAAACGTATACGATACTTGGAGTTCATCTTCTGATTTATTAACCGTCAGACGTCATCCGGTAAATATAGTCTGAACGAGCTCATTACGAAACGTAAGAACACGCAGTAAATCGGCACACCTCAGTATAAAATCTGATTTTACAAATCTCAATTGATCTCACTACCACTAATCATACAGATTCTATTCGTTTTTTTTTGATGATATTTTCCATTACTTATTAATTTTGATTAACGCTAATATACTTATACTACTACCTCTACTACTACTACTATGTGATTTCAATGGACACTGTGTGTGTTAATGTGTGGTATGGCAACTTGAACTGATGCACGTACGTACGAAGTTCTAATTTACAACTAAATGACTGATTGGATTATAATTTGATGAATAGTTTTCGGTTTTAAGAACTGTTCAATAAAATGAATATAGTTAACATATTGAAGTGCAATAATAATACTAATAATAATGTGAGTTTGGGGTTAACCGCACACCAGATTATTTTTGAACAACAACAATTCAAATTAACATTTGTGTATTATACTATACTGTGTTATTTGAGAAACTGTCTATAGTTTTTTTTTATCTTAGTTCTTAGGGAAAAAACACAAACTTTCTAATGGTTTATGATAAATTTCAGGGAATGGAATTGTACTACCTACCTACCTACCTTGTCTGCGAATATGTTAAATGAATCTTCCACGGTGTGGGCAGCCGGGAAGTGACAACCGCCCTCATACCCGTAACAGCACGCGAGACCGAATTGGTCAAAATCAAATCCTTCCTACACCCCCTTGTACCTCTCTTATCTCCACGACTAACTCTTCTCACATTCATTCATCACAATGCAGACGATACGAGTTTGCGAAACGTCGTTCCTGGTCTCCTTAAACCTCGCTCTAGACTACATGTTGGAGCATTTACTTGATGAAGACGCTGATAAAATGCAGAGTCTTCTGACTACCCTAAGCAACAATGCAAGCATGTTCGGGATGCGGTTTTCCCCCTCGAAATGCAAAATGTTGCTTCAGGATTGGGTTGCATCGGCACCTGAACTAGTGATAGGAAGTGAAGTGGTCGAACGTGTAGACCGCTTCACTTATCTTGGGAGTCTCATCAGTGCTGATGGCCTGGTGACTGACGAAATCTCAGCACGGATACAGAAGGCTCGATTGGCTTTTGCCAACCTGCGTCACTTATGGCGTAGGCGTGATATCCGTTCGCTAACCAAAGGACGAGTGTACTGCGCAGTGGTTCGCTCCGTCTTACTTTATGGCTGTGAAACAATGCCAATGAGAGTAGAAGATACTCGTCGGTTATTGGTTTTCGATCATAGGTGTCTCCGAAGCATTGCTCGTATATCGTGGGACAACCGAGTGAGCAACGCTGTTATTAGGAAACGGGTACTAGGTAAGAATGGCAGATCAATAGATGAAGTAATGAAACTTCATCAATTGAGGTGGTTGGGACATGTGCTGTGTATGCCTAACCACCGACTGCCTCGACGAGCTTTGTTTTGTAGTGTAGAAATAGGTTGTAAGAAAGCTAGGGGCGGCCAGACCAAAACATGACAGAAATCCATGAAGTCATTGACGAGTGGACTTAGCCATGTCGGTAATTGTCGACTACCTGGTTGGGGTCCGCGAGATGATGATAATCGATGGCTAGAGACCTTGAATGACATGGCTCAAAATCGTTCGCAATGGCGCCAGTGCATTTATTCTTTGTGTTCTCTCAAATCCTAATCTTCTGGATTCTTCAACATCTTTAGTTTTTACTTTCTAAACTTATCTCATTGAATCATACTTCGTGAATAAAATCTTCTAATTCTAACCTCTCCGATTACTTCTAGTACCTTTACTACCTCTTCTACTATTGGATTTGAATTGACAATTATATCTCTGTGCTGATGTGGTATGGCGACATGAACTGATGTACTTACGTACGAAGTTCTACGTTGCAACTGACTGACTGGCTGATGTTAAATGAATTGTGATATGCATATATATTTATGCTTTTATTTCTAGACGTATCAAAGTAAGAACGAGACCTGTTGAACACTGGATAAAATTTTTTTTCTTGTTTCTCTACTTCAAAAGTATTCATTTTAAGTATGCTCTTCATATATTGTAAACAAGTGCTTCTCAAGTATCATATATTATGATTCAAGTTTTTTAAAATTTCAGTTTTTATTCGTTATGTGATTAATTTAATCCTTTTATGTTTGATGAGTGAGCGATTTATTCAAGTCTGAAACGCTTATATTATCGCCTTATTTCAAAACAATTGGTTTAGAAATAACCTGTCATAAAGATTAATTCACACTAAAATTTACTTCTGGGAATGCTTTATTCAAAAGTTAGTTTTCATCATAGATTAACATAGACAGGAACAATCAATAGAGGTTGGAGAGCACTGAACCAACTGAACTCTGTAGTGGAAACTAACGTCAGTCCACAATCTTCTCAACCAAGCATTCATTATGTGCTCACTAATGACTAGTTTTAATAAGGACTTTTAATAAGAAGTTGCACCCCAAAAGTAAGTTACTTATCCGCTAATCGCATTGAATAATTGTCTCACTATGTCGCTAATTCACCGAAGTAGGAAATACAAACTGTGTTCATTTCTGAATGAGTTAATATAAGGATTACATTGTATTAGCTACAAAATGTGAAGATTGTTTACTTGACGCGTGATTAGAACAAACCACTTGTCTGGTATTCTCTACATGACATTGTTTCCTCTAGTTGTAATAAGAATCCCCATGACTGAAATCAACTTAAACTCATTGACCATCTTATGTCTATTTATCGTGTGATAAATAGCCAGTTTCTTTCATAAGTCCATTGTCTGTTTTATTTTGTTGTTGTTGTATTTGAATCAGTCAATCAATAGCAATAGCAACGTAGAACTTCGTACGTACGTACGCCATACCACATTATCACAGAGACAGAAATATTAGTTCAGATCCCATAGTAGTAGAGGTAGTAGAAGTATTGGCCGTAACCGGATAGATTGGGGTATGACAATATAATTCGAGATGTATAACCCAGAGTAATTAGTTGGAAAACGAGAAAAACTGTCATAAGCAATTCAGAAGATTAGGATTTGACAGAACACTAAGAATAAATGCACCCGCGCCATTGCAAACGGTTTTGAGCCATGTCATTCAGGGTCTCTAACCATCGATTATTATCATCTCGTGGGCTCGAACTAGGTGGTCGGCATCTACCGACATGACTCAGTCCACTTGTCAGTGACTCCATGGATTTGTGCCATGTTTTGGTCTGACCACCCCCCTAGTTTTCTTCCAACCTATTCCTACACCACAAAATATAGCTCGACGAGGCAGTCGGTGGCTAGGCATATGCAATAAATGTCTCAACCACTTCAACTGATGAAGCTTCAGTCCTGCATCTATTGGTTTGCCATCCCTACCCTAGAACTCATTGTCCCATCATGATACACGATCAATGCTACAAATATCTTCTACTTCTTTTTTATTGTATTTAAATATATGAACTAAAAATTTTTCAGCCTTACTTACTTGATGCATATCATCTTGTGCATTACCTTGTTTCGGATCTAAAATAAGCATTACACCATATAATTCATCATTGTGTACTTGTCGCCAAACATACGATTTAAATTGTCCATTGGATGTATTCAATGCAGCTTCAAAATATTTCAATGCTAATTGATGTATAACAATTTTACACATTTCATCTTTCGATTCTTCTTCTTCTTCTTGTAGTAGACCAGCACATACAATTTGATGATCATAACGTGTAACATAGTTTTTTAATTCAGCCAACACATCCAATAGATCATTAATTGTTAATTCTTTTGAATATAAAAATCCTGAAAATAAATCTAAGACAGAAAAAAAAATAGAACAATGAGAGAAGACGTAATCTGATGTGTAAAAATGTTATATGATGTATACATAGTTCGAACAATCTGATCACACACACATGTATACTTACTTGTCAAGGCATTTTTATGGGAAGATGAATAAAAGGTCAATTAAATAAAAGTTTAAACAGACCGAAGGTGATCATTGTAAATAAATGAGAGAGAAAATTGACATAATATGAAAAGAATAAGAAAGGGTAGGAAATGGTCGTAATAGGGCGTTCGCGCACAATACCGAAGGTCCTGGGTTCGAATCCTGCGGGGTGCAGGAGTCGTGGATGCGCACTGCTGAGGAGTCCCGTACCAGGACGAAACGGCCGTCTGTCAGTGCTTCCAGGTTTCTAATGCCGGTGGTCTAACATTGATCGATTCATGGTTTCAAAAAAAAATGTATAACTTAACAATCTTCACAACCCTGTAATACAAACTGTCACATTACCCTAGGCTTAAAGATTACCAGGGTAAATTCAAGGTTATAACAAATTGTTTCTGCGCACATTAATAGGGGGTTTTTAAATTTCGAATAGCCAAGGCCTCCATTAACCTCAAAATTCGTCCTTCAACATTTCTATACAATGTTTTGAAAGCTGTTTTGATGTCATTCTAATGCCCTGTCTGAATGATGTGTTTCGCGATCGATGAACATAATTTTCTATTTCCAACGCTAATGGGCTCATCTGACGTTAAGTGATTTTGAAGCCACTCAGGTACATGTTCCCCATAACCCTTGATTGCAAAGTTCGATTACTCCTCCCTATGTGTGTATGTGTGTCCACACAAACATGTAAATTGATAAATGCAATGGGATGTGATGTAATCATTCGAGCAACATTTAGATCTATGTGAAATCATGGGCTTGGTCTTTTCAATGATAATTAGTTTAGCAGCGTTGTATGTTTTCTCTATGGCTGCTTTTAGTTTCTGTCTTAATATTAGACCATTTGCTTCACCTCTAAATGATAAAGTGATTAAAACATTTTTCTTCTCAGCAGAATGAAAAACCGGCTTTTGTCTTAACTGATTTCCTTTATTTACAATTATGTCTATTTGAACTTTTATTTAATTGACCTTTTATTCATCTTCATATAAAATGCCTTGACAAGTGTGTATATATGTGTGTGACCAGATTGTTCGAACTATGTATAGCGCGCAAATACATTAAATAAATAGTTGTCTGCTTCTGTATATAAAAAATAACTTTCAAAAATAATAATAATAATAATATGTGAATTAAAGTATTACGATGACTGACACAGAACATGTAGAGATTATTGTATCATGATAGCATAGAAAATCACTGTTCTCTTAGAAGATAGTTGTATTTTCGACACAAGTTCGAGGTGTTTTTCTCGAAAACATATGACCGGAATCCTAACTCTGGAACTGGATCAACGGAAACAAATTCACTTAAATGTAGTTGGTATGAAGTTGATGATCAGTAACTAATGAATGATATGTAAACCTATAAATGAAGCATACCTTGAATGCCCCTGGTATTGTTGAAGGTGGAGATAGTGTACTGTGTGCCGACGCGTCTATAGCCACTGCATAAGAAGTCCTACTTACTACTTTTTTAAGGTAGGAGTGTTATTTACCAAATTCAGAAGATCAAAATCGAATGTTCAACGCTTAGGCTGAATAGGTCTCACCTAGAGGAATCAAGAAATCTTAACTTTGAACCGATGACACGCGTGGTCTCCAAGATCTTAACAGAAAAAAATGGCGTATGAACCTGTTGTTCCTCACTGTGTACCATGGGACTACATCACCTGATGTTGCTCCGTTACTTTGTGGATTAGAATATTAAATGTAGATTACAATTATGAGTATGTTTCCATCTCGAAAAAAAAACGACCTGCTTCGGTTTGAGGGTCTGGACATGTTAGGATATTCACCAAATATCGTAAGAGTACTATTTTTAGAAGTGTAATCCCATTGGTCGATTTCTATTGGTCAAAATTATGGTCGTTTTAACTGTCAAAGTCAAATACCGCAATCTTGTCTCTTATTGGTCATCCGGACTGTCAATGTCATTTCAAATGTTCTTTCCTATTGGACAATACCGTAGTAGTCCATCCACAAATTTTATCAATGGAATAATTAAAAAATGTTTTCTGATTAACAAAGTGTATCAGTGCCATTTACTTACTATCATGTTCATTATTAATAATCTGATAATTACTATCCAATTTAGCATGTCCGAAAAGTTTTTTAATTGTAGAAATTTTTGCATACATCATATGATCACTAAGAAATACAATCCATATAATGAGAAGTGAACAGAGTTTTATTGATTTCTTAATTTGTACTTTGTTAATCATTCTGAAATTAAAATTAACAACTAAAAAACAAACAAAAAGAGAAGAAGACGTATCATCAGCATGGAAATGACATTCGAGAATAGTCACATTCCTATATACATACGTATATATATATGTATATAGACTACTGGTGGTAGTTTTCAATGTTTCTTTCAAAAAGTAATTGATTCGACGTTTATGTTCGTCGGGATACGGTTCTCCCCCATCGAAATGCAAAATGTTGCTTCAAGATTGGGTGTTGCATCGGCACCTGAACTAGTGATAGGGAGTGAAGTAGTCGAACGTGTAGACCGCGTCACATATCTCGGTAGTTTCATCAGTGCTGATTGCCTGGCGACTGACGAAAACTCAGCACGGATACAGAAGGCTCGATTGGCTTTTGCCAACCTACGTCACTTATGGCGTAGGCGAGATATCTGTTCGCTGACTAAAGGAAGAGTGTACTGTGCAGTAGTTCGCTCCGTCTTACTTTATGGCTGTGAAACATGGCCAATGAGAGTAGAAGATAGATGGAAGAAGATGTTACTAGTATTCTATCACCGGTGTCTCCGAAGCATTGCTCGTATATCCTGGGACAACCGTTAGAAAACGAGTTCTAGGTAGGGATGGCAGATCAATAGATGAAGTAATGAAACTTCATCAGTTGTGGTGGTTGGGACATTTGTTACGTATGCCTAACCACCGACTGCCTTGACTAGCTATGTTTTGTTGTGTAGGAGTAGGTTGGAAGAAAACTTGGCGGGCGACCAGACCAAAACATTGCAGAAATCCATGAAGTCATTGACAAATTGACTGAGTCATGTTGGTAGATGAAGACTACGTGGTTGGGGTCCGCGAAACGATAGTCACCGATGGTTAGAGACCTTGAACGATATGGCTCAAAATCGTTTGCAATGGTGCAAGTGCATCCATTCTTTGAGCTCTATCAAATCCTAATCTTCTGGATTCGTAAGCACTTTCTCTACCTTTGTCTTTCTAACCTTATCTCACTCAATTATACTTCTTGAATAATATCTTCAAACTCTAGTCTTCTTTATTACCATTAATACCTCTACTACGTTTATCACTATGGAATTTGATTTGACATTTGCGTCTGTGTGCTAATGTGGTATAGCAACCTGAACGTATGTACATATGTACGAAGTTCTACGTTGCAACTAACTGAGAACAGATAGATAGAATGTCACTAGCTGCGGAATCCTGTACACTCGTTTCAATCTATTCAGAGCTTGTCGATCGGCTGGATCGTTACTTCTGGATTCGATTGCTAGTCATATTCTGTCTATTCTATGTAAATTCATATTAATTCACTTGTTTCTGAAGTTAAATAAATTTATCAACATGTCATCACTGAAAATCTTGTTCACACTGTTACATTGGTACAAATTCTGTTGTTGCCTCAAGAGAAGATGAACATTGAAATTGATCGAAACAGTATTATTAAAATTTTTGTTCATTATTGTAAATTTAATTTCATCATTGAAAACTCATTATTCCTAATGATGAAATCATAGTCTTTTGAATTTGTGTAAAACATATCAAATTGTCCTTAAACTCTTTTTTTTTGTTTTACTGAAGCAGTTGACTATACTCTAATCAAATTAAATTACGTGGTTGTGAAGATTGTTCAGTTACACATTTGAAATCATTTAATCGATCAAAGTTAGACTACCATTAGAAACCTGCTGGTCCAGAGGTTATACTTTCGTGCGCAAGATTGAGGCTCCTGGGTTCGTATCCTGCTAAGTGCAGGAGTGGTGGATGCACACTGATGATGAGTCCCATAGCAGGACGCGAAACGGCCCTCTAGTGCTTACAGGTTTCAAATGGTCATCTAACTTTTTGGTCGAATTAAATTGTACAAATGTGAGTAAAGTGAAACTTCCCGCTCATAGAAATATTTTCAATGATTATCATTTTTTTTCTGGTTCTAAATTTGTGAAAAAAAATTTAGACGTGATAATGACACCGAGAACAGTAAACGATGTTGAAAATGAAAAAAAATTAATCCCAAGAGATTTTTTTCATATTTTTTGCATTTTAGATTGATGTGATTTTGTGAATTTATTTTGCAATGTGTTGTTATGTAATATATTCATTAGAACAGAATGATGAATTATGTCACTGTGTATTTCATAATTAATAAATTATGTAGATGACAAGTCGAACTTTTTTATCATACTTCACTTCAATTCGTGAATATGTATGTAAACTATCGTTTTAATGATAAGATTGTAGAGATTATTGAGTAGTTTCACTGAAATCATACATAGAAGCACTTAACGGCTGTTTCGTGTGCTGTTACGGGTATGGCGCAGGTGAGATATTCGCTTGTTAACCAAAGGACGAGTGTACTGCGCAGCAGTTCGCTGTGTCCTACTATACAGATGCGAAACATGGCCGTTAAGAGTAGAGGACATTCGTAGGTTACTAGTCTTCGATCATAGGTGTCTCCGAAGCATTGCTCGTGTATCCTGGAACGACCGAGTACGCAATGCTATCGTCAGGAAACGAGTACTAAGTAAGGACGGCGAATCAGTGGATGAAGTAATGAAACTTCATTAGTTGAGGTGGTTGGGACATGTGTTACGTATGCCTAACCACCGACTGCCTCGACGAGCTATGTTTTGTGGTGTAGGAGTAGGTTGGAAGAAAGCTAGGGGCGGCCAGACCAAAACATGGCACAAATCCATGAAGTCACTGACAAGTGGACTGAATCATGTTGGCAGTTGTCGACTACCTGGTTGGGGTCCGCGAGACGAAAGTCATCAATGGTTAGCTACCTTGAACGACATGGCTGAGAATCGTTTGCAATGGCACAGGTGCATCCACTATTTGTGTTCTCCCCAATTCTAACCGTCTGAATTCCTCATAATCTTTATCTTTCTCCTTTTAAATTTATTTCACTGAATTATACTTCTCGAATCGTATCTGCGAACCCTAATCTTCTCCATTGCTCCTAATAATTCTGCTATCACTATCACTCTTGGATTTGAACTGACAGTTACGTCTCTGTGCTGACGTGGTATGGCAACCTGAACTGATGTACTTATGTACGAAGTTCTGTGTTGTATCTGTCTGGACGGCTGTTTTTGCTGATATTGAACTCAGTGGTAAAGCTCATGAATGACCACTGCACGTTGGAATCATACCACTAATCAAAAGAATTATTCGTAAATGAATTCATGCGAATGATGTTAATAGAATATTGACTTAAAACACTTTCTTTTCATTAACAAGTCCGTTATTCATAATAGTTATGTAAGGGTGAAAAAATAAAAGCAAATATCTCAAGAAAAAGATGGGGTAACAATGAAAAGATCAAAAAGAGAACGAAGCACAAAGCTTGCACCAAGAGAAGTGATGTTTGATACACAAAATGTCTGGAATTGCTAAGCTTGTGAACTTGCTACACGTTGTCTAACTGCTATTCAAGTCTCAGACTACAATTGAGAAGGAAATAAGTGTGAAACCATTAACAATCGACCATTGTTTCTGTAAATAACTTAGAACTCATTCATTTCAAAGGTGAAAATCGGTCTACCTACACTGAGATCATCTTCATATTTTAATAAAAGTGAAGAGTTAGTAAAGATGTTGAACACTTTCATTCCAAGTGCACAATACTGTTCCCTACTTTTGACAAGTAGAGGAACACAGTGATTAGTCGTTTTGTTGGTATAGATTCAAAGGCAGAAATATAATTTAGAGATATGCATCGAATATATTCTCTATTAAATAGAGGTCTAAAACTATCAATAAAAGTTGGAATTTTTGTACGCACAACCTATTTAATATTTGGTACTTTTGTCAAATTGTAGTCATAGATGATGCTTCACTAAATAGCGACAGTTTAGAAAGCTATCAGGAAATTGAACATACATTCAACTTCTGTCATTTTTATATCATTTACATCTTCAATCAAATGTACATTAACTAAAGTATAGAACTCAATCGATCAATCAATAGCAATATAGAACTTCGTACGTACGTACGTACATCAGTTCAAGTTGTCATACCACATTAGCACAGTGATGTAATTGTCAATTCCAATCCCATAGTAGTAGAGGTAGTAAGGTATTAGCAGTAATCGGGGAGATTACGGTTATAAGATATTATTCAAGAAGTAGGATCTAGTGAAATAAGCTTAAAAAAAAGTTTAGGATTTGAGAGAACACAAAGAATGAATGCACCTGGGCCATTGAGTTACGTCATTCAGGGTTTCTAACCATCGATTATTATCATCTCGCGGGCCACAACCAGGTAGTCGACACCTACCAACATGACTCAGTCCACTTGTCAGTGACCAAACACTGATATTACTAGGTATTTCTCACAATTTTTTACGATTGAAAGGGTCTACACGTTTGAATACTTCACTCCCTATCACTAGTTCAGGTATCGATGAAACCAAGTCGTGAGGGGGATAATCGCATACCGAACATGCTTTTATTGTTGCTCATGGTGGTCAGAATACTCTGCATTTTGTCAGCGTCTACACCGAATAGAGCTATGTCATCTGCATATTCTAGGTCAGTAAGCGAGCCACCTGGTAGAAGGTCTACTCCTGAAAAGTTAGATCAAGATAATGTTATATGTAGAAGGAAGTCCATGACAAAATTGAATAAGCATGGTGAAACAAAAACATTCCTGATGGACACTACTTGAAGTAAAGAATTCCGCAGACAGTTGGCTATAAGCTCTCACTCGACCTGTAGTTTTCGAGTAGAGAGCTTGTATAAGGTTAATTTACTTCTTTGGTACACCTTTTAATGACAGACACTGCCACAGAACCTCTCGATCTACACAGTCAAATGCTGCTGTAAGGTCCAGGAAGTCAACAGTTGTAGGATGCCTATATGTGTGTCTGTGTTCCAGGACCTGTCTGAGTGTGAAGATGTAGCTTATACAGCCATGTTCAGGTCGAAAACCTGCCTGGTTTTCTCTAGTCTGCTCTTCACGAGCTCTAGTTAGGCGTCTAAGTATAATTGAGGCTAACAATTTAGAAACTATATAAGTCTAGATCGTAGATCAAAAGTACCTGTAATTTACGTAAGCAAATGTGAAAAATAGTACACTTTATTGTATTTACGTTTGAAATTATCTCTTCCATCCTCAACAATTGTAATTTTGATAGGTTGTTTTGTTAAATTAGTAAGAGACATTACTGAGTAGATTATCTTGTATATTCTATTCAAAATCTCTCTCGTGTTTGTGATTGATGAAGTTGTATTATTTTCGAGTTCTCTGCTAAATGTATCACTTTACTGGCTTTAGTAAGTATTTTCTTCTTAGTACTTTTTAACATGTTCATAGGACAGTAGCTGAGAATAAATCAGATAATCTCTGCATAATTCACACTTTTTATACTGTCGTAACCATAAAATTATCTACAACCTTTTGGCAGTATACTACTGATGATTCACATTAGTAGTATAATTGCGTGAACATGTTTTATTTCAACGAAAATTCTAACTTATTCCTTCATCTGCATTTAATCCAGCTTGCTTTAATAAGGTTATCTTCACTATAAACTTAAAACTTTTTTTTTGAGAAGTGCAACTGACCTTGTTTGAAGTCATGTGAATCTATTACTTTTGAAATTAGAACAGGAGAATACCGTACAAAATATTTTTGAAATTGGACTTAAATAACGTTGTTCGTAATAAGTGGAGTTTTTTTTTTAATTGTTGACGGATTTAAATAAATAAATAAGTTGTAAATAAGTGTTTCTTTTTCAGGAAAAAAAAGGAGATTTTTCAGCCATGAAATCTCAAAACACTCAAAGTATCTATCCACTCTTATTTTCATAAATGATATGAAAGATTTTTCAATATGTTTTTTTTTAGCGTTCAATAACTTTATTACACTAAAATAAACTTGTGCAAAAAATTGATGAATATCATTATGAGGTAAATAAATTTTTTTTCGGGTGGGGGATGGAAGAACTCCATTCTATGAAATCGTTTAATCCCCCCCAAAAAAGAAAACGAATTTACACATAAGTAATTTTTTTTTTGTTACTGGGTTGCATCGGCACCTGAACTAGTGATAGGGATTGAAGTAGTCGAACGTGTAGACCGCTTCACTTATCTGGGGAGTCTCATCAGTGCCGATGGCCTGGTGACTGACGAAATCTCAGCACGGATACAGAAGGCTCGATTGGCTTTTGCCAACCTGCGTCACTTATGGCGTAGGCGAGATATCCGTTTGCTGATTAAAGGACGAGTGTACTGCACAGTGGTTCTCTCCGTCTTACTTTATGGCTGTGAAACATGGCCAGTGAGAGTAGAAGATAGTCATTCGTAGGTTACTGGTTTTCGATCATAGGTGTCTTCGAAGCATTGCTCGTACATCGTGGGACACCCGAGTGAGCAACGCTGTTATTAGGAATCGGGTGTTAGGTAAGAATGGCAGATCAGTCGATGAAGTATTGAAACTTCACCAGTTGAGGTGGTTGGGACATGTGTTGCGTATGCCCACCCACCGACTGCCTCGTCGAGCCGTGTTTTGTAGTGTAGGAATAGGTTGGAAGAAAGTTAGGGGCGGACAAACCAAAACATGGTAGAAATCCATGAAGTCACTGACAAGTGGACTGAGTCATGTTGGTAGATGTAGACTACCTGGTTTTGGTCCGCGAGACGAAAGTCACCGATGGTTAGATACATTGAACGACATGGCTGAGAATCGTTTGCAATGGCACAGGTGCATTCGCTATTTGTGTTCTCTCAAATCCTAATCTTCTAATTTTATCTCACTCAATTATACTTCTTGAATAATATCTTCAAACCGTAGTCTTCTTCATTTACCTTTAATACCTCTACTATCTTTATCACTACGGGATTTGATATGACATTTGTGTCAGTGTGCTAATGTGGTATGGCAACATGAACTTATGTACATACGTACAAAGTTCTACGGTGCAACTGACTGACTTTAAAATCATGACCATGCAATGAGTTAGTCACTTTGCATAAACAATATATTTCCATTTTTATAAATCAAACAATCTATGTGTTCGTGCTGCAATCTATAAACATCAAAACTGACTTAATTTATTTCACTGAATGAATGAACTGTGTGTGTGTATTCATTATCATCACATGTGTATATTTGCACAGAGTTCGTAACATCATCATCATCATCAGATTAATTTCTAGAATTACTAAAATGTTTTACTATACTACTACTACTAAGCATCCAATAATTTTTTTCAGGGAAAGAAAACAACTACTTTTATTCACGTAATAAACATGTTGTCAGCTGATGAAGTAAGTGGTGATACTTTCAAGTCCTTCTTTCTCTCGCCCTCTTCTCGCTTACTCGCTTACTCGCTTCTTCATCAATAATAATACATCGTTGCGTGATTGAAATTTCTAATGACAACTGATCAATCACACACACAACGTTGTTTACATTTTTTGTATGTTTTTGTAAAATGTATTATTGAATTTCGTTGAATTGAATTTGAACAGTTAGTTGATAAAAGTAAATAATTCTTGGTTCTTAATTAATTAAGTAGGTGTCTTCCTCATCTTCTCTTACTGCTACTTCTTTTACTGCTACTGCTACTGTTACTACTTCATTTGTCATGTATGATGTTGGGGAAGAAGTAATTTTTTCTAATTTTTTTTTCAAAATTTTAAAATTGAAATTATTTTTGAATAAATACTGAAAAAAAAACCCCCTTGTTTACACACCAACATGTGAGCTTAATTGAATACACAAAAATATCATGGCGAATGAATGTTTGAATGTTTTGCTTGTTGTTGTTGGTGGTGTTGGCGTGTGATGATGTAAAAGCAATGTTGAATTTATTCAGTTTACACTTTCCTCCTCCCTCTCTCTCTCTGTCCCGCTCTGTGTGTGTGTGTGTTCGAGAGAGAGAGAGACGGAGAGAGACTGAGTGAGAAAAATCAATTGACATTTGTGTGAATAGCGGTGGTAGTAGTGTGGTGTGAGCTACTTATAAGTAGTATATGACGTGAGTGTCAACGTAATGTCTAGCAGCCGAAGAGGATGAGGGTAAGATCAAGAAAGGAAGAGTTAGAAGAACACAATGGAATTTGTATGAAACGCATGAATAGTGAGTGACAATGGATTGATGTTGTTTGCAACAGGAACAGTCCAGTTCGATAGGATGGACTGATATTTTGCATATGAACAATTTACGATATGGTTTTCCAATATTACTGAGTAAGTCTGTAATTTGAGATAAATATAATTCGGTTGCCCTCACCGGTGTTCTCGTTCACTACACAGTAGTAGTAGTAGGCATAAAACGTTAGAATATTATGATTATTATATTATTCACCTGCTTTATGTTTGTTCAACTTTCAACATACACACATATACACACATTGATCAGTAGAGTGATTTATTGGATAAATTTTAATTTTTTTTTAAAAAAAAAAACGGAATGAGTTGTATGTTGCCCGATAGTAGCTGGTGCTCGTCGTGATTCAACCGTACTCTATTGGCTTTAACATATGTACCTGAAGGTTCTATCATACCAGGCAGGTCGATTAGACAGCGGTAAGACTAAAATCAGTATCTTATGATCTGAGCATGAGGTCGTATTGCTGATTATAGAGAAGTGTCAGTCAGTTAGTCAGCAACGTAGAACTTCGTACGTATGTACATAAATTCATGTTGCCATACCACATTAGCACACAGACGCAAATGTCAAGACGAATACCATAGTGATAAAGATAGCAGAGGCATTAATGGTAATGAAGAAGACTACGGTTCGAAGATATTATTCAAGAAGTATGATTCAATGAGATAAGTTTAGAAAGACAAAACTAGAGGTGCTGAAGAATCCAGAAGATTAGGATTTGAGAGAACACAAAGAATAAATGCCCTTGCGCCATTGCAAACGATTTTGAGCCATGTCATTCAAGGTCTCTAACCATCGGTGACTTTCGTCTCGCGGACCCCAACCACGTAGTCTACATCTACTAATATGACTGAGTCCATTTGTCAGTGACTTCATGGATTTCTGCAATGTTTAGGTCTGGCCGCCCCTAACTTTCTTCCAACCTACTCCTACACTACAAAATAAGGCTCGAAGAGGCAGTCGGTGGTTAGGCATACGTAACACATGTCCCAACCACCTCAACTGATGACGTTTCAGCACTTCATCTATTGATCAGCCATTCTTACCTAGCACCTGTTTCCTAACGACAGTATTGCTTACTCGGGTGTCCCACGATATGCGAGCAATGCTTCTTAAACATTTATGATGGAATACTAGTAACTTACGAACATCCTCTACTCTTAACGGACATGTTTCGCATCCATATATAAGAACGTATAGAGAAGTGTGACAGCAGTAAGATGTTTCCCTTGGACAACCAGCATCTGTCGCAATGCAGCTTTCTTACAAGGAAGGAGATGTTTAGAGTTCCGTCTCCGTTGGTAAGACGTTAAACACGTTCCATATTTAAAGCTGTGTGTGACCGGCTTCGAGCTGTTTTCTTTTAGGCTCTGTGATCACGCTCCCTGATCTCTACGACCAATACAAATGCAACTTCCTTTTTCACATTGCTCAAGCACTCCTACGAGGTGTAGGCAACCACACCAAGTGAAATCCACTCTCATATTCGTACTAGCACTTCAGATCAAACTATTCACAATCTAACTCTTTCTGTACCTCTGACTGAACCTGATTGACTGAGTTATATTTTGTTATGTGTGAAATATGTGTCTACATAAATTACTGCATTTATTCATTATTTTAATGGGATGAATATTTTTTTTCTATTCAATCGACTGTTATTATTATTATTTATCTGATAAAATTTAATTCCTTGTTCATTAGCAAATAAAAATGATGCATTTTCTTTTGGTGGCTGTAAAAATTTTTATCTCTCACGCAAATATTTTCTTATTTTGTTCAAAAGAACAATCGAAATGTTAAAATTTTTAATCCCATAGCAGTAGACATAGTAAGCAGTATTAGCAGTAATCAGAGATATGAGGGTTCGTGACATAAATTTAGAAAGTGAAAGATAAAGCTGATGAAGAACTCCAAAGATTAGGATTCAAGAGAAAACAAAGAATGAATACACCTGTGTCATTACAAACGGTTTGGAGCCATGCTTGTCAAGATCTCTAACCATCGGTAGTTGACAACTACTGACATGACTCAGTCCACTTGCCAGTGACTTTATGGACTTGTGCAACATTTTGGTTTGTCCACACTTAGCTTTCTTCCAACCTATTCTTACATCACAAAGCATAGCTGGACGAGGCGTTCGGCGGTTAGGCATATGTGAGTTCGTTATCAATGCGCTCTACACTTACCTAGTTACTTACTGACTTACTCCAGCTACCCCCAATAGAGCATAGGCTGCCAACCAGCCTTTCCATTCTAATCTGTCCTATTCATGTCTAATCAAATACTGTCCATTCTTTTCATGTCTACGACAGTTTCTCAGCATAGTGTGTTATTAGGTTTCTCTCTTTTACATTGTGGCCTTGTGGATTCCAATATAAAAGCTTGCTTTGTGGTGTATGCGGTCATCTGGAATCCTTTATGACCGAAAGGGAAGAGGATGACTGAAGAACACATTACTCCGAGAAATGTTGACTAAAAAGTAAATCGTAGTATAGAGCAAGCTGTAGAATGCTAGTCGACGGCCTTTACTCCTTTGGGCGTAGCAAGCGTAATTAGGGGAAAAATTGTTGTATTGTATACTGTGAATTTCATCCATATTCCTACGATAATTATTTTTTCCACTTGATAAACTGACATTGTTGTTGTTGTTGTTGATAATTTCTTATCCTATTAGCTCATCTGCCTTTTTTGTCGGGGGGCGGGAAGACGGAGTGTTGATCTGATCATACACACATACACTGTGTGTCATCCTATTCAAGTTATTTATTTATAGTATGTTTTGAATGTAAACGAAGAAATACATCTCTCTCTTGTTATGCACAACATTAATAATAATTGTTAATTTAAATATCAATGTGTTAATAGACAACATCTACACACACTATTTGTGTTAATTAGGTGGGTTGGGGGGCGGAATTAGTTCCATTTCTGTCTTCTCTTGTAAAAATATTTACTATCAGTTATTGTTCTTCTGTTTTGTTTTATTGTTGTAAACCTTTTAATTAACAATTTGTTATAAGAAATAATTAGCCTGAGGCACTGCGAAATTTCCCCAAAATTATTCATCTTTCTATCTTTATTCGTGTTCATTTTGAATAAACAGACAAATAAATCTATGTGCAAGCGACATGTTTGTGTTTGTTAATGAAATTAAACTAGAATTTATCGTCTTTGAGTAATGTGTGTGTTTTTTTACAATAACTGTAATAGATGGGTATATTATTTTTCTTTATTGATAAGAATTTCTTATGTGGGAAATAGTCAACATATGTGTTACAAATTATTTTTTGTTCTTTTAAAAAAGAAATAGTTTTTTAACATTTTTACTGTTTACAATGTGAATAGTATATATACTTGTTCGACACTACTTAATGTACTTATGTACGTCTGTTACCCTTAATGGAGCATAGACGGTCGACCAGCATTCGCCAACCTACTCTGTCCTGAGCCTCTCTTTCTAGTTCTTTCTAATTTCTGTTCATTCTTCTCATGTCTGCCTCCATTGCTCGGCGTAATGCGTTCCTTGGCCTTCCTGTTTTCCTTTTGGCCTTGAGGGCTTGTCTTGTATCTCAGATGAGTGCTTGCCTCGTGATGCAGTTATGTGCTTTTCTCAAAGTGTCTTATCCACTTCCAGCTGGAATCTGACTTCTTTTTATCTCACAGTAGGTTGTTTCTGATGGTTTTTGGCCAAGAAATCCCAAGTGTTTTGCGTAGTCAACTCTTAATACTTACTTGTATCTTCTGGATGATGCCTTTGGTAGTTTTTCAAGTTTTCGTCGCATACAGTAGAACTGTCTTGATATTTGTATTGAAAATTCTGATTTTTGGTGTTGTTTGATATTTTTTTTCTTTGAGTTCCGGATGTGGCTTCATTTGAGAAAATGCAACTCTTACTTTGCCCGTCCGCGCCTTCACATCTGTATCACTTGTTCAATAGCTCAACGCCCAAGCAGCTCAAAGCATATTACGTACGTTGATGTTTGATTCTAGTTCTGAATGTGAACTTCACTATTGAAATGCAGGTAACTGCAGTCATAAATATAAATTTATTGTTGATATGCTTATGGGTGGGGGGATGGTTCTAGTTTCAGTTATTAGGGGATGAGATGGTGGAGAATATCTGTAGCTTAGATGCATGAATATGATGGAGTTTCGTCCTAGGAAGTAGGTGTTTTTTAGTTATGTAATACTTCACTTCTTCTACACCTGAAGTTTGTGCTGATGATGACGTTGTTCAGAAGAAGAGCTATGAAAGCTTCACAACCGAAACATACAGCTGAGAGAACGATTCGTG
This sequence comes from Schistosoma turkestanicum, assembly GCA_944470395.2. Taxonomy (NCBI): domain Eukaryota; kingdom Metazoa; phylum Platyhelminthes; class Trematoda; order Strigeidida; family Schistosomatidae; genus Schistosoma; species Schistosoma turkestanicum. The sequence goes on along the minus strand of OX103979.1, from coordinate 77,311,256 downwards.
CATCGTAGTTATAGGTAATATTTGTCACGAAATAGCATTAATTATGATACTATTGAAGACCAATAGTTATTCAGTTTGTTTCATGTTAAAATGACAGTAGTCAGTAGAGAATACTCAGGAACTTAACAGGTATCAGGCAAAACGTTTGAGTATCATGGCAATCACTTAACCTTTCAAACGAAATTATAATTTTTGTACTTAATAGTGCTTTACTTTGAGGTGATTCTTTTTTACCTGTTGTTTGAAATTTGGTTTGCTTCTGTTTGATCTTTGATGGGTTCCCTAGTTTCCACCTTTTGATTTGACTACAACTATACTAAAATATCCCGTTTCATCCGATTTTGACATATAAATTTTACTGGTGTGGTTTTACTTAAAACATTTTTTTTTCTTATTCAAACAAAAATTACAATCCGACTACACTTCATCATTTTTTGTCATAGTTTTTTTTCTACGTTTTGATGCTGAAAAATTATGATACATACATAATGTGCGTTGATTTATTATTGAACAGTGAATTTTCATTTAAACAACCTTTTGTTTATTTTGATTTTTAAAACAAAATGATTGGATGTACATTGTACCGTTTTTTTTTCAATGTAGCTCACTTTTCTAATATTCTACTGATATGTAGTGTACATAAATACTTCGTACGTACGTACAAAAGTCCAGGTTGCCATTACCTTTATTAGCACAGAGAGGCCGTTGTCACTTCAAATCCCATAGTAGTAGAGGTGGGTAGAAGTATTAGCAGTAATCGAAAAGATTAAGGTTTGAAGATATTATTCAAGAAGTAGAATCTTAACAGCATCTTAATTAGTAATGTGGTTGAATTGTGATCATCATTTCATTCTCAATTTTAAAAATTCTCTTCACCTATTTTGGTTTCAACTCTAAAATAGAGACAGAAACAGATAAACACAGAACTTCGTACGTAAGTACATCAGTTCAGGTTGTCATGCCCCATCAGCACAGAGACGCAACTGTCAGTTCAAATCCAACAATGATAGTGATAGTAGGAGTGTTAGCAGTAATGGAGAAGATTAGGGAGCAAACATATGATTCGAGAAGTATAATTCAGTAAGATAACTTTAAAAGGAGATAGATAGAGATTATGAGGAATTCAGAAGATTAGAATTAGAGAGAACACAAAGAGTGGATGCACCTGTGCCATTGCAAACGATTTTGAGCCATGTTGTTCAAGGTCTCTAACGATCGGTGACTATCGTCTCGCGGACCCCAACCAGATAGCCTACATCTACCAACAGAACTCAGTCCACTTGTCAACTCTGAAAATTTTTATACCATCAACTTTCATACATAAGATAGTACGGTATAGTGAATAGTATTATAGGCTTTTATTGGGTAAAATATTTACTTATGATAAGACAGAACTTATCAACTGTGCACTAAATTTCTATTGTACATTGTGAATGACATATACCTTATCTAACAGAAATTGCATAACTGTTGCAAATTATGATATAGAAGTGTATCTATAGAGATATGTTACTAATGATTATGCAACTCGATTACATCGTCTTGTAAGAATCATCATCAAACTAAATTGTAACACTAAACTATGTGATTGATATATGTATTTCTTCTTATCCTATACACCAGTATCGCTGTTCAAATATCGAGAGATGAAATTGTCAGGTTAGATTTCAGAATAGTCGAAGTAGTAACAATATTAGTAATCCTGACAAAATATTATAAATTGAAGATAAGTTTCAAGAGAAAAATAGAGTAAATCAGTGTTACAGTCAAGGCGGCTGAGTAGTCGAATGATACTAGATTTATGTGTGTGTTGACGTTTTAAAATAAAACGAGTGACGCCTAACACTAGATGTTCCTTTTTCATAAAAAAAAATAGTAGGGACCATCATTTATGCAAATTATTTTCATGTAAAATTAAACCAGCCGAGTTCAACCTTGTCGGGTGTTTTAAGGCAAGTTAGCTTAACAAAGAGAAATAGGTGAGGTAGCGTAGAATCTTCAAATTCATCACAGTTAAACGTTTACACTGTTAAATGCCGACTCATTGATCTAGAGGTTTGGCCTCCGACTGCTTATAATACCTTAACTACCTCTACTACTATTATTGGATTTAAATTGACAATTATATCTCTGTGCTGATATGGTATGGCAACATGAACTGATGTACTTACGTACGAAGCTCTGTGTTGTATCTGACTGACTGACTAATTTGCTATGCGCTGTCAGAGGTTCGGCTTTCGCGCTGCAGACCGAAGGTCCTAAGTTTTTCTAATCCTGTGAGTGGCAGGATTTGTGGATGCGCACTGCCTCTCATCAGTAAGCCTATACTGAGACGAAACGGCTATCATTCCTTCTATTGGTGGTCTAACAATAGAATCCAATCATGATTTTATTTTGTAGAATATTCAACTTTCTCATAGTAGATAATAACACGAGCATGTGAATAAATAAAAAAAATCTCAATTGACTTCGTTTTATTCATAATAAGACTATTTCTTTTCAAATGAAGAGAAATTTATAACAATTAATTAACGAATAATTGAAATGGAATAATAATAATAATTTAATTAAATCAAGCGATAACACATGATTATGAATTATTATTATTTAGAAATTTATATAAATCTTTTCTCTACTTCCTTTTCCTCTCTCTCTGGGTGTGTGTGTGTGTGCGCGTGCTTTTAATCTCAAAAAAAATGAAGTTACCTACGAATTGGATATTTTACTCATAAGAAGACTGTGATAAGATGACTGACTGATTAAAATGGTGTATGATTTCAGGTTTCTTTTTTTTTTTAAAACGATTGAAACTACTAAATATAAGATAAACTTGATTTATTCATTTTCGAATTTTAAGTTAGTGAACCGTTTTTTTTTAAGTTTAGTTTAGTTTAGTTTAGAAATTCATTTCAACTCAATTGTATACATAACAATTCCATTAAGAGAATTATGATAAAACCAGGTTACCGATGAAATGAAATAGTGTCTATTGTATTTTATTAAATCAAGCAAGCATAAATTTTATTATTTAAGATTTACCGAAAGATAAAACGAGTAAATGAATAATTGTAAGTTGATGAAGAAGCATTTGTAGCTCAGGTGGATGATTGTGGTGGTGATGGTGGTGTTTGGTTCTCTGATCTGAGGATGTTTTGGTTGTGGAGATTTCATTGTTCTTCTGATGTTGTTCAGAAGAAGAACAATGAAAGCTCCACAACCAAAACATCCCCAGCTCAGAGAACCAAACACACTACCACCACAAGAATTCTAATTCATGTATGCCATATACCGTTTCCTAGAACTCTATTACGTGAATTGAGCTTTAAACATAGTTAAAATAACAATCAAGTTAGCTACAACATAGAATTTGTTATGTACATACATCAATTCAAGTTGCTATACTACATAATAGATGGCATTGTCATTTCAAATCACTTAGTAATAGTCAACATTGTAACAGTATAAGTAATTCATAAATAAGATTAAGGTTTTTTAAAGATATGAAGTATACGAAGTATATCTCAGTGAAATCAATTTTTTGAGGTAGTTTAAATTATAATTTTGTGCGAACATCATCAATAACAAAGGTGGATCCGATGCAGATGTAAGGGTGAGGATTGGCAAAGCAAGGGCTGTATTTCTACAGTTGAAAAATATCTGGAACTCCAAACAACTTTCAACAAACAAAACCAAAATCAGGATATTCAATACAAATGTCAAGACAGTTCTACTGTATGGAGTGGAAACTTGCAGAACAAGTATTTATGAACAGTTGTCTTCGCAAAATACTTCGGATTGTTGGCCAGACACCATCAGCAACAACGAACTGTGGGAGAGAACAAACCAGATTCCAATGGAGGAGGAAATCAGGAAGAAGCGGTGGAAGTGGATAGGACACACACTACGAAAAGCACCTAACTGCGTCACAAGACAAGCCTTCACATGGAACCCTGAAGGCAAAAGGAAAAGAGGAAGGCCAAAGAATACATTACGCCGTGAAGTAGAGAAAGATATGAGAGGAATGAACAAACATTGGACAGAACTGGAGAAGGAAGCCCAGGACAGAGTTGGTTGGAGAAAACTGGTGGGCGGCCTATGCTCCTCCATTGGGGGTAACAGGCGTAAGTAAGTAAGTAACCAAGAATAGAGTGATACCTACCTATTCATTCAGTGACTTCTGCATCTTTCTGTTAAATTTTAACTAATGTCAATACACAACAGAGCTAACTAACTATGAAAGATCATTTTCATCTGTAAAAAAAATTGTTTCTCCTAAATAATAAAAATATTCTATTAGTTCGAGAACAATTTTGAAAATTAATCTTCATAAAACAAATGGACAATTAATTGATTGTTTACACAAATTTCCGTTTTTTCTAAAACAAATGGGAGTTTTTTTGTTTCTTGTTTGAAAATTAATTATACGCTTATTCAATGATCAAGTCGATTGTGAATTTGATCTATTTAAACAAACAAAGAAGCCAGAAAAGAAACTTTAAAAAAACAAACAAACAACGGAAATGCCTAACGCTTTCATTTCAAGTCAAACATGTCATAGTAAATATAAAACAAATTGTTATTGTCATTATTATTATTATTACTAATTATTACTAATTATTTATAAGAATATTTACTATTTAGAAAAAAATTTTTATTAGGGGTAAAAGAGAAAAAAAATAGTTTGGTAGAAAACTAGAATGAAAATTATATAGTGTTCAATTTTTTTTTTAAATTTGTTTGTATCGCATATGTCGGAAGTATTTTTTTTCTTCTGTCATTGTATTCAATGTTCATTTATCAATTAACTGATTTGTGTAATGATTGATTGTACTAGTTCAAAATTACAAATAATCTTAACTAGGTATAATTAGCATTAGAAAAATTTGGAAGTACACTGGATGGTCAATTTGACTGACCTTAGACTACATACACTAAAGTGTGTATGTACATTAACAATTACGGCATGTAAGGTCTACCTACACACACATATACTTGTCAACGCCTTTTTCTATTACCTAAATTAATGTGTACATATATATATATATCAATATTTCTTGATTACTTAATCAGTTTTATGTAACAATCGTAACATTTCTGTGATTTATTCATTTTATTTTAATTAAAATTAATTATATTTATCGAATTAAAAAAAAAACTTTTTAAAAATTGCTCAATGTCAAATGGATGGTTTTTGGTTTTGTTTTAAATCACCAAAAAAAATACTCCGCGAAATTTAAAACAGTTAATTTTTATTGTATTATTATAGAATTATTATTTAAGAAGTAGACGTTTACATTCAGTTTTAATCAGCTATAACACAGAATATTTGTACATACCGTACATACATCAGTCCAAGTTGCCATACTACACATATTAGCACATACAGATCAAATTGTCGATTCAAATCCCTTCGTGTTACAGGTAGAGTTAGTAGAAGTATTAGTGGTAATCAAAAAATTATTAGTGTTTGAAGATATAATTGGAGAAGTATATTTCAGAAGTCAGTCAGTCAGTTGCAACGTAGAACTTCGTACATATGTACATAAGTTCATGTTGCCATACCACATTAGCACATAGAGATGCAAATGTCAAATCAAATACCATAGTGATAAAGATAGTAGAGGTATTAATGGTAATGAAGAAGACTAGGGTTTGAAGATATTATTCAAGAAGTATAATTGAGTGAGATAAGGTTAGAAAGACAAAGGGTAGAGAAAGTGATGACGAATCCATAAGATTAGGATTTGAGAGAACACAAAGAATGGATGCACTTACGCCATTGCAAACCATTCTGAGCCATGTCGTTCAAGGTCTCTTGTCAGTGACTTCATGGATTTGTGCCATGTTTTGGTTTGGCCGCCCCTAGCATTCTTCCAACCTACTCCTACACCACGAAACATATTTCAGATGAATTAATTTAGATTAGTATTTTCGCTTTACTGAATGGATGACAATTTTGGAAACGGAATTCATTATAAATATGAAAACAGTGAATGTACTTACAATTTAATTTATTCTTCAACACATTTTTAAATAAGAAAATATAATTTTTGACGAGTATAGTTATTCTTGACATGACAAAAAAAATTCTTTACACTGATAACGATTAGTAACAGTGTTGTGTGTTTTTTTCGTATGAACGATTAAATTTTATAAATATTTCTAAGAAATACCTAGTGTTTAATTGCATGATATTAATCTTATCAGTTGGCTGTGTTTCTTGAAGATTCCGTTTTTGTTTTTTCTGTTCTATGTTATTATACCTACTTATACTGAATGGTTAAACCGTTTTACGGAACAGTTATATTTTATAAATAATTAACACAATTGATATCACAGGCTCATCGGTTCAAGAGTTAAGCGTTCACGCACAAAATTGAAGGTCCTGGTTTTGAATCCTGTAGAGAGCAGGAGTTATGGATCCGCACTGCCACTGATGAGTCCCTTACCAGAACGAAACGGCCATCCAGTGCTTCCAGGTTTTTAATGGTAGTATGATGATGATGATTAACTCATGATTTGAGTGTGTAAAAAATTCTAAGAAATACCTAGTAATTCCAGTGTTTGGTCGCTGAAAATTGGACTGAGTCATGTTTTTGTAGGTGTCGACTAACTGGTTTGGGTCCGCGAGATGATAATAATCGACAGTTAGAGACCTTGAGTGACATGACTCAAAACCGTTTGCAATGGAGCCGGTGCATTTACTCTTTGTGTTCTATGAAATTCTAACATTCTGAATCCCACATCACCTCTATCTTTCTCTCTTTCTAAATTTACCTCACTGAATTATACTTCTTGAATAACATCTTCAAAACCTAATCTCTCCGATTACTGCTAATACTTCTACTATCTTTACTACTATGGGAAGTGGATAAACAGTTGTTCTACCATCACTACTACTGTGGTGTACGCTACTTATGTTCACATAAGTAATATATGGTATCAAACGTCTGACAGCAAAAGATCGAGAAGGAAAGAATGAGAATAGAAGGCGATTCGTAGGTGTAACGTAAAGTGAACTGAAGTCTGAACAGTCTTAATGGAAGAACACTGAAATCTTAAACAAATAAGGATTGATTTGCAAATGATGATTTCACGGGAAGGTTTTGTATATATGCTTAACAACTCTGTAATATTCGCTTTCAAATATAGACGTTGATGTCCTCACCTGAGTTTTCGTCCTCGGTCTCTCCTTTTTTCGAACTACCTCAACCGCGGTATCTTCATCCTGGCAGCGACACCAAATGTTGTGCACGAAAATTCAGGTGAGGACATTAACATCTATATTTAAGCGAATATTACAGAGTTGTTAAGCATATTATGTACAAAACCTTCCCGTGAAATCATCATTTGCAAATCAATCCTTATTTGTTTCAGATTTCAGTGTTCTTTCATTTAGACTGTTCAAACTTCAGTTCACTGTACGTTATTACCTACAAGTCGCCTTCCGTTCTCATTCTTTCCTTCTCGATCTTTTGCTGTCAGACGTTTGATTTCCGTTTGATACCATATACTACTTACGTGAACATAAGTAGCGTGCACCACACTACTACTACTACTAATAATAATAATAGTAATATTAAAATAATTACCAGCACAAAACGCTACAACCAGCAAAATTGACATTTGATCAAGGGCATTTAAAAAGGAGAAAAGAGAGACTTATTTAAATTTTATAACAAACAATGACTTACGTGCTGCAAATTTAGCATTCACTACTACTCAGTACTACTACTGACACAATAGATAGATAGAACGGTTTTTTTTAGTTTGATATACTTGGTTTGGTAGTTATTACGTGTATGTGTGACTCAATGTACGGTTTTTTTCTTCTTTTTAATGTGACTGCACAACCTTGATTGTAGCAAAGAAAAGTGTATATATCTAAATAGATTTTTTTGTATTTCTGTACAATAAACACTCGTGAATTCCAGTCGAGTTTCTCCTTTATGATGATGATGATGCAGTGTAAATGTACTCACACTGTTTGGTTATCGTGTGATATTATATCAATGCAACAATGTCAACGATATTTTACACTTCTTACATAGATCATTTTTATATAGGAACGAAAAAAAATAGCCTACGCTTATATAAAAATCATCTCTCTCTCTCTGCATACATACATAGTGAATTGATGTTATAACAAACGAACAACCTATAATCTACAGTTGAGTCTATATGTGTGAGTACACACGTATGTACGTAGGTACGTAGGTAAGTATGTACGTACAACCAGCCAGCTAGCTAACTAACTAACTAGAGACTACTTGTGCGTTTATTTCACAAAATGTAACATGCCTTGAATCAACCAATCAACTGTTAGTAAGTAAGTAAGTAAGTAATGTTCATTTATAAATATGTTCAAATCATGAGCATTCTCTTTTTATTTTTATCTTTTATCTTTAAAATAATTTCGTGTAAAATGATAAATTTATTTAATATTTATTTATTAATAATTAAAAGTGAGGAAAACGCTTCTCATCATCGTCGTCATCATCATCATCATCATCTTCGTGATGATAAATGTACAACAATAAATTATAAGTGTGTGTGTGTGTGTGCGCGCGCGCGCGCTTTTTTCTTGCATTGAAGTGATAATTTACTTTCTTTCTCTGTTCTCACAGTTGAATATCTTCTTGTTTTACTTTTCGCTAAAAAAATTTTTTTCGCCTTGTCAGAAATCCTCTTTTTTTTCATGCAAAAAGTTCATTTGTACAATGTGTACAATGTGTTAAAAGAAAAATTGTACATTGAACAATAATTATGATGATGATAAACTTTTAACCTCAATCATTGAAGTACCTATGATTAATGAATGATTAAAAGAAGAGAGAATATTCATTTATTTATTTTCACGCAATATTTAAAATAATAAGTATGTATATACATATATATTTTTTGTATATCACGTTTTGAGAATTTTGTTTTAATGAACAATCTACACAACTGTATAATTAAAGAAAATTTTCAGGTGCTCCTCAATTAATGGCTAGCTGTATGAAGAAATATCTTCAAGTTCTTATGAGAAGTGATTATTACCCGTTGAGTTCAATGATGTCGAGTGTGAAGCAGTGTTTACTGAAAACAGAGGATAAGGCTGCGCAAAATAGTGGATGAAATCGTAGTTAGATATTAACATTGTCGAATACTGGTATTTTCTTCGATTCCGGCGAATAGGAGTCGTGGATGCGCATTGATGGTTAGAAGTCACATTACTCTAATGATGCTCTAACATCGATCAATTCATGATTTCACTGAAACTCAACAATCTCCACAAGTCAGTCAGTCAGTCAGATGCAACCTAGAACATCGTACGTAAGTACATCAGTTCATGTTGCCATACTACACGTCACCACAGAGATGTAATTGTCAATTCAAATCCAATAGTAGAAGAGGTAGTAAAGTTATTAGAAGTAATCAGAGAGGTTAGAATTAGAAGATATGATTCAAGAAGTATGATTCAGTGAGAAACGTTTAGAAAGTCAAAACTAGAGAGTTTGGAGAATCCAGAAGATTAGGACTTGAGAGAACACATAGAATAAATGCACCGGTGCCATTGCGAACGATTATGAACGATGTCATTCAAGTTATCTAACCATCGATTATTATCATCTCGCGGACCCCAACCAGGTAGCCGACAATTACCGACATGGCTAAGTCCACTCGTCAATGACTTCATGCATTTCTGCCGTGTTTTGGTCTGGACGCCTCTAGCTTTCTTCCAACTTATTCCTACACTACAAAACAAAGCTCTTCGAGGCAGTCGGTGGTTAGGCATACGCAACACATGTCCTAACCACCTTAACTGATGAAGTGTCACTACTGCGTCTATTGATCTGCCAACCTGCTTTGTCCTTAACCTTCTTTTGCAGTACTGTACTCACATTCAGAATAAATCATAACTGTAAAAGAATAACCTGAATGCTTTCATTCAACAGTATACATTTTCAATATAATTCAGAGATGTGGTTGACGAAACAGAATTTCACTAAATGGTTTCAATGGTTTCGCTTAATATATGAATGAATATATTATATATGACATGTAACAAAATTCAGTCATGTCATCGTTTCTTTTTACATTTCACATGGGACAATTTCCTAAATTTTTATCGAGAGAAAAATGTTTAAATTTAGTTGTCTGTATTTAAAATTTGACTGTCATCATTGTATGTGGTAGATAGTATTCATGACAAGAAAAAAATTCATCTTGGTGATTGATATTTTCTTACAAAATGTCATCTAGTTTATGTTGTATGAATAAACGTTTGCATGGTGGAAATATAACAATGAGGAAAATCAAAATTATCAATGTGTGAATATTTAAGTAATATTTAACAATCAAATCAAATTTTTACTTAATAGTGTTTGGTTGTTTATTGTTGTAGTAAGGTGGGATAACATCAGGTAAAGGAGATGTATGAAACATGTAAAAAATGGTTCACAAGATGATTAGATATGCATTTAATGTAAAACTGATTGGATTGAAGTGGTTGAGACATTGTGTTACGAATGCCTAACTACCGACTGCCTCGACGAGCTGTTTTCAAGTGTAAGTTGGAAGAAAGCTAGGGAGGGCGGCCAAAACAAAATGTGGCACAAATCCATGAAGTCACGGACAAGTGGACTAATAGCTACGTGGTGTGGATCCGCGATACGAAAGTAATAGATGGTTAGAGACCTTGAACGACATGGCTCAGGTACATTCATTCATTGTGTTCTCTCACTCTAACCTCATGAATTCATCATCTCTGTCTTTCTCTTTCTAAAGTTATCTCACTGAATTATACTTCTTGGAACATTAATCTTCTCTATTACTGCTTATACTTCTACCTGTACTACTATGGGATTTGAACTAACAATTGCGTCTCTTTGTTAGTATTGTTTGACAACGTGAACTGGTGTACGTACGTACGGTAGGTGTAACTGACTGACAAATATATTGTTATTTGGTATGTGTACACAGTTCTGCCTCTCAGTCAGTTTTTAACGTGTCAGCATAATTCTGTGATACCTGTAAATAGCACTAAGAAAGATAGTGTTTTACAGTACCCGGTCTCAAGCACAGATAAAGGAGCAGTATTGGTCATGACATTAGCGAACCCATTCCATAGAAAACTAACTCGCTAAAAAACG
>OX103979.1:77245827-77299619 GCA_944470395.2 Schistosoma turkestanicum | reverse complement strand
TGATGTTGTAATTTTGATCCTAATTTTAACTACGTTTTAATCGACAGATAGTAGCTTTAGTGAAACGCATTGCGATATGCATGTGTTCGCAACATTGCGTTTTCTGTTTGCATCTGCTTCAGCTTTTGAGATTCAGTAAGTATGCTGTTTCGGAGTTTACTCGACTTTAATTCCGACACGTACTTTTACCTCAGTTTGATCTATATGTTGAATTGTTTTCAGTGTGCTTATAGATTTTCAAATAGATAATTTTTTTGAGCTTTTAGTTTATATCGATTTCACATGCCAATACACTACTTCGAAAATCAATGCCAGCATTCTCTCGGGAGACCGGAATACCAAGGTTTGCCTGGACGACTTTTGATATCGAGACATCATTATTCAGGATGGACTGTTATAAAGGAACCAAAATGCTGAGAGTTTTGCAAACCTCTGTGCCTTCAGCAAACTGATCATCAGTGGCAAATTATTTGCACACTAACGCAGAGAAAAGTTTGCCATTTTTACGCGGAATCACATCACTATGAACCAAATTGTCTATTTATGTATCAATAAAAATTCAGAAGGTCTATGGAGGACGTTAGAATCAAGAGAGGAGCTGATATAGCCTCAATTTACAATTTGCTGTTGGCCAAAATGAAACCGAAACTGACAAAAACACTGGATAATGAGGCAGAATTTTAATATTGTTCTTCTTCAAGATACCTTCGAACTCAACGAATTTAAGATAGCCCTTAGCAATAGGTTCCAGGCCTTGCACGATATACTCAACGGTGAGTAAACAACTTTGGAGTTCAGTAAAAATTCGATCATGGAGGCACTCACCTCAACATTTCAGGAGGTTCTGGGCACCTGGAAGTAGCACACAATGAATATATCTCTGTTGGCACTATTGAAACAATAGGAGAAAGGAGGAACGATAATGCAGCAATCAACGCCAGCCGAAAAAGAGCAGAGAAAGATAAGGAACAAGCCTAATGTGTAGAAGCAGACGGGATAGTGAAGGAGAGCATCAGAGCCGACAAACAAAAATATGCGAAACATCTAGGAACGATGGCGGAAGATGCTGCAAGAGACGGGAACGTGAGACAATTGTTTGAAACAACAAAGAAGCTCGCCGGAAAATATCGTAAACCAGAACGACCAGTGAAAAACAAGGAAGGCATTGAAATAGAGCAAGGTAGGTGGGTAAAGTACTTCTAAGAATTCTTGCGTCGAACAGTCCCACTGAACCCACCAAACATCGAGGCCGCATCTACGGGGATCCCAATAGACGTTGGCACACCAGCAATTGAAGAGATAAGTGTGGCCATCAGAAAAGTCAAGAGTGGCAAAGCAGCAGGATCAGAAAACATTTCAGCTGAAGCAATGAAAGAAGACGCGGAAGTAACCGCAAAAATATTTCACCTTTTCCTCAGTAAGATTTGGGATGAGGAACATGTACCATCAGACTGGAAACAAAGATAGCTGATCAAAATACCAAAGAAAGGCAATCTCGGCAAGTGTGAGAACCATCAGGCAGTTTTCAACACGATGTTTTTAAATGTAGTGATGGACTTTGCAGACGCCTAATTTTAAGATCAACTGGCCGTATTTCGTAAGAAGCGATCATGTTGCGACTAAAGGGTAATATTGCGAATTATAGTTGTAAAAACAATCGATTCGAACTCATCATTCTACATCAACTTCATTAACTAAGACAGAGCATTCGACAGCGTGGACTGTACAACACTATGGGGGCTTCTTTGACACTGCTGCGTGCCTGAGGAAACAGACAACATCAAACGCAATTGTTATGATTGAATAAACCGCAAATTCATGCACGGAGGGTAGCTGACAAACTAGTTCTAGCTGAAGATCGGTGTCAGGTTGAATTGCTCACTCTCACCATTTTTCCTTCTCCAGGCGATGAACCATATTATGAAGACGTAAACATCTGAAGGGAAGTACGGCATTAAATGAACAGCTAAAATGCAGCTGGACGATTTTAACTTGGCTGATGACCTGTCTCTACTATCGCACACGAAAAAAGTTCAGGAGATGACATATGTAGCAGCAGGTATCAACATACATAAAGATTCTGAGATACAAAACAACATGCGCAAAACAAAACACTCTTTATGGACACGCCCAGGAGGATGTTCACACCTTTAATTAAATGGACAGCATCCACAACAATCAATTCAAATCAGCTCTAGATAAGAGGGCGCGGACCGATGAAGCGACAGCTACATTTTTACAATTGAAAAATATCAGGAACTCCGAACAAATATCAATCAACGCAAAAAGCACTATTTTCAAAAGAAATGTCAAGACAGTACTACTGTATGGAGCGGAAACTTGGACACCTACTAAAGCTATCATCCAGAAGATATGAGTACCTAATACCAGTGGTCTACGCAAAATATTTTGGATTCGTTGGCCAGAAACCATCGGCCATGCCTTACTGTGGGACAGAACAAACCAGATAACAGTGGAGGAAGAATTCGGGGAGAAGCGGTTGAAGTGGAAAGGACACACTGCACAAAGCACCCTACTGCGTGACAAGATAAGTTCTTTCGTGGAACTCTCAACGTTGAAAGGGAAAGAGGAAGGCCAAGGAACATATTGCGTCAAGAAATAGAGAAAGACAAGAGAAGGATGAACAAAAGTTGGACATAACTAGAGATTAAAGACCAGGACAGAGTTCATTCGAGAAACCTGGTCGGTAGCCTATGCTCCTTTGGGGTCAACAGGAGTAGGTAAAAGTAATAAGTAGTAATAAACTCGATATTCATTGTAATAGAATCGACATCGGTTACTTACAGAAGTTTGGGTTGAAAATAGACTCTTTTTAATTTATTCAAGTAATAGGTTTATATGCGAACGCTACTTATAGTTGTGTTTCCTCTGAATAAACTCTATAAATAGGAATTTCGGGAAATTAGAAGAGCTTATGCATTTAGCCATCCAAATTTATGCATCTCAATGAAGTCTTTGAAACAACGCATATATACTACCAGCCGCAAAGCCAAAATTCCCTTGTGTTGTGGGTTTCTGTTACGTAATGCAGTTGATTGCAGAACAGATTTTTAAATTTCAGTACTCTCTCTCTCTTCATATTCTTTACGTACAAATAATTTTACTGTAGAACTGAAGAGTGGCTGCCCTGGCAAGTAACTAGAACGCAGCGATTTCAGATGATTTATCATCGTTTGCCGCTAAATTTCATAAGATTTATTGGCTCCTTAAAGAAGGCTAAAATATTTCAAACAAAATTGTAAATAATTTCCTAGACTCTTCAATGTACAAGGCCAATATTTGGCTTGAGTTTCAACGTTTGTGCTGCGATAAACTGCTAATGACTGTGAAACAATGCAAGACAGATCCAGGTCTACGTATCACAAGAATAGATGAGGTAAATGTTATTAGATTTGCTTGATATTCTTCATTCAATAAATTTACAGGCTTTTGGGTGAATTAACCATGTCTTTGGCAAATATTCAGACTCATATTTAAGGGTTGTAATAAGGAGCTGAAAAAGAGAAATAAGAAGAAGTGGGCGAGGAGCAGAACAGAAAATATTATTGTTCAAAACCGAACAATAACCCAGTAGATACTTTTTCAAAATTCGATCACAAACTGCCCACCTGCACTTATGTAGGTTTATAAAGGCTGTTCACTGGTGAGATGTCGAATGGGAAATAATTCGCATGAATAGAGTGAATTCCGAAGAACCACACTGTTTGCAATAATGTTGATTTACGGAAGAAATTAAGGCACATAAATATCACTGACAGGATATATCCTGGTGTATCGTGAGGAGCCGTAAGCGAACAAAATATTCTGTCCCACAGACATGAGAGGAGTAAAGTCATCACTGCACCGTCATCAATGCTGTTCAGTTACACTACCCTCCACCATTTTCTGATGTTACGCTCTCTTACTCGGTATGGCAGAATTAGAATTCTCGGATCACATCATTAGGCATGAGGGTGTACTACCTTGTGAAGACAAAGTACGTACAACAATAGAGTACACTGTACCGTTCTGGAGTGCAAAGTTTGTATTGATCACTCAATGTTTCTGTGAAAAAACAAAACAGAACTCATACCATGCAAGAATAAGATGACTTAGGTTCTAATAGAGTAGCATCTCATAATGTGTTGTGTATGATCATCGGCATCATGACTTTCAAAGAATCTCGGATTTCCTCACGACACGTGATCACTCTGGTAATTCAGATCCTCAAAATAACAAAACCGAAATAAAGTGGTTTGAACGATTTATTTTCGATGATGGAATGCCAAAATTTACAAGTTAGGGACTAAGAGAGATACAACATCGGTTTCACTCATTAGACTAAAAAATATTACCGAAAAGACAAGGAAACATCAAAAGTGTAAAACCTACAGTACTCACGGGACCTGAGAATATTGAGACAGATTAAAGAAAACACACACGAAATGAAAAACAGCAATAAGAAAAAGTCAGGAAAATAAAATACAGAACAAGTAAGGGAAATTAGGAAAGAAAAAAATACAACGAGGAAAGGATTTGAAAAAATATAGAAATCGACCGCAGCTGTAATATAATGCTATCCGAGGTGCAGGTGATCGCATCTCCACTGGTCGGTGTCCTTCACGTCACCACAGGTGCATGTTCATTTTTTGTAGCACGATTCTCGCTCGCACTAACACTCAGTGCCTGGTGGATATATATTTCACTTCACTGACACACTAATCTATTGATGAAAATGTCTGTTTCATTAATCTAGACAACAAATGTTTGTGAACTTTTCAATAAAATGATCAGTGCGTGTGATGGCGTGATATTCGCCATAAATTCCATCCTACACATCCTACACACTTGATGTGAAATTCACAAATTGTGTGACGTAAACAGTCTGCACATTCAATAATTACCAAGCTGTTTACCATCGAGTGTCTATCGCATTGCTTTATTTTATAGCTAATATACAGAATCTGTAACGGATAGATTACTACACACGAAGTGTTACTGTTTATCTTAGATTCTCTGACAAATTAACTAACAGGTCTCAATGTCCGAACATCGCAACAAGCACACAGTATCTGTATTCACATGCAGCTTATCATATATCATTGCGCAGTTCCGAAAATGAACATTTCAGAAGGCAGTTCATTTCAAGCCAACCTCCATATTGCCTTAACTCGTCCGTCAAGTTGCCATATGCTACGATCGCACGCTTCATGCTACATTGATAGTGACTTGAGTTTAGTGAAGAGAACGCGACTGGTTCAGTATAGACATTGATTAATACAAGTAATTGTACCAGTGATTGTTTCAATGTACTTTCGTGTATTTCGCATTGAACGCACAAATAATCAGTGTGTGTTGCTGTGATTTGAGCTCGATTGCCCTCGACAATTTTGCAATTCTTCTCTAGAACGATTGCGCTTTTCATTCGACAGCACCGAAATCTTCAGCAAATAATATATTCTGTGGCATGGATTAACTGTTCTACTGTGTCGTGGGAACGTGTTTCGTGTGTAGCGGTGATGTCAGTCAGCGGATTGTCGCACTGCAATTGGTGAGCTGATGTTTCTCACTGAGGAAGCTAATAACGCTCAGTGTTTTATTCACGTATACCAATTGTTCGCATGACTATGCTGATGTTGCAATTTATATCCTTATTTTAACTACGTTTCAAATCGCCATACAGCTGCCTTAATATAACGCATTATGATATGCATTTTTTCGCAGCGCTTCGTAATCTTTTGGCGGCTGCTGCCGATTTCGCGATTCATTAAGAATGCAGTTTCCGAGTTTACTCGGCTTTAATTCCGACACGTAGCTTTTACCTCAGTTTAATCTATATGTGAAACTGTTTTCGATATGCTTATAGATTTTCAAAAATTTTTTTCTGAGCTTTTAGTTTTTATCGATTTCATATGCCAATACACCACTTCGAAAATCAATGCCAAGTTTGGTGTGGAGGACATTTGATATCGAGACATCATTATTCAGGATGGACTGTTATAAAGGAACCAAAATGCTGAGAGTTTTGCAAACCTCTGTGCCTTCAGCAAACTGATCATCAGTGGCAAATTATTTGCACACTAACGCAGAGAAAAGTTTGCCATTTTTACGCGGAATCACATCACTATGAACCAAATTGTCTATTTATGTATCAATAAAAATTCAGAAGGTCTATGGAGGACGTTAGAATCAAGAGAGGAGCTGATATAGCCTCAATTTACAATTTGCTGTTGGCCAAAATGAAACCGAAACTGACAAAAACACTGGATAATGAGGCAGAATTTTAATATT
The DNA here is from genome assembly GCA_944470395.2 of Schistosoma turkestanicum. NCBI lineage: Eukaryota > Metazoa > Platyhelminthes > Trematoda > Strigeidida > Schistosomatidae > Schistosoma > Schistosoma turkestanicum. Next base: position 77,293,328 of record OX103979.1, on the reverse strand, counting down.
GTTCTTCTTCAAGATACCTTCGAACTCAACGAATTTAAGATAGCCCTTAGCAATAGGTTCCAGGCCTTGCACGATATACTCAACGGTGAGTAAACAACTTTGGAGTTCAGTAAAAATTCGATCATGGAGGCACTCACCTCAACATTTCAGGAGGTTCTGGGCACCTGGAAGTAGCACACAATGAATATATCTCTGTTGGCACTATTGAAACAATAGGAGAAAGGAGGAACGATAATGCAGCAATCAACGCCAGCCGAAAAAGAGCAGAGAAAGATAAGGAACAAGCCTAATGTGTAGAAGCAGACGGGATAGTGAAGGAGAGCATCAGAGCCGACAAACAAAAATATGCGAAACATCTAGGAACGATGGCGGAAGATGCTGCAAGAGACGGGAACGTGAGACAATTGTTTGAAACAACAAAGAAGCTCGCCGGAAAATATCGTAAACCAGAACGACCAGTGAAAAACAAGGAAGGCATTGAAATAGAGCAAGGTAGGTGGGTAAAGTACTTCTAAGAATTCTTGCGTCGAACAGTCCCACTGAACCCACCAAACATCGAGGCCGCATCTACGGGGATCCCAATAGACGTTGGCACACCAGCAATTGAAGAGATAAGTGTGGCCATCAGAAAAGTCAAGAGTGGCAAAGCAGCAGGATCAGAAAACATTTCAGCTGAAGCAATGAAAGAAGACGCGGAAGTAACCGCAAAAATATTTCACCTTTTCCTCAGTAAGATTTGGGATGAGGAACATGTACCATCAGACTGGAAACAAAGATAGCTGATCAAAATACCAAAGAAAGGCAATCTCGGCAAGTGTGAGAACCATCAGGCAGTTTTCAACACGATGTTTTTAAATGTAGTGATGGACTTTGCAGACGCCTAATTTTAAGATCAACTGGCCGTATTTCGTAAGAAGCGATCATGTTGCGACTAAAGGGTAATATTGCGAATTATAGTTGTAAAAACAATCGATTCGAACTCATCATTCTACATCAACTTCATTAACTAAGACAGAGCATTCGACAGCGTGGACTGTACAACACTATGGGGGCTTCTTTGACACTGCTGCGTGCCTGAGGAAACAGACAACATCAAACGCAATTGTTATGATTGAATAAACCGCAAATTCATGCACGGAGGGTAGCTGACAAACTAGTTCTAGCTGAAGATCGGTGTCAGGTTGAATTGCTCACTCTCACCATTTTTCCTTCTCCAGGCGATGAACCATATTATGAAGACGTAAACATCTGAAGGGAAGTACGGCATTAAATGAACAGCTAAAATGCAGCTGGACGATTTTAACTTGGCTGATGACCTGTCTCTACTATCGCACACGAAAAAAGTTCAGGAGATGACATATGTAGCAGCAGGTATCAACATACATAAAGATTCTGAGATACAAAACAACATGCGCAAAACAAAACACTCTTTATGGACACGCCCAGGAGGATGTTCACACCTTTAATTAAATGGACAGCATCCACAACAATCAATTCAAATCAGCTCTAGATAAGAGGGCGCGGACCGATGAAGCGACAGCTACATTTTTACAATTGAAAAATATCAGGAACTCCGAACAAATATCAATCAACGCAAAAAGCACTATTTTCAAAAGAAATGTCAAGACAGTACTACTGTATGGAGCGGAAACTTGGACACCTACTAAAGCTATCATCCAGAAGATATGAGTACCTAATACCAGTGGTCTACGCAAAATATTTTGGATTCGTTGGCCAGAAACCATCGGCCATGCCTTACTGTGGGACAGAACAAACCAGATAACAGTGGAGGAAGAATTCGGGGAGAAGCGGTTGAAGTGGAAAGGACACACTGCACAAAGCACCCTACTGCGTGACAAGATAAGTTCTTTCGTGGAACTCTCAACGTTGAAAGGGAAAGAGGAAGGCCAAGGAACATATTGCGTCAAGAAATAGAGAAAGACAAGAGAAGGATGAACAAAAGTTGGATATAACTAGAGATTAAAGACCAGGACAGAGTTCATTCGAGAAACCTGGTCGGTAGCCTATGCTCCTTTGGGGTCAACAGGAGTAGGTAAAAGTAATAAGTAGTAATAAACTCGATATTCATTGTAATAGAATCGACATCGGTTACTTACAGAAGTTTGGGTTGAAAATAGACTCTTTTTAATTTATTCAAGTAATAGGTTTATATGCGAACGCTACTTATAGTTGTGTTTCCTCTGAATAAACTCTATAAATAGGAATTTCGGGAAATTAGAAGAGCTTATGCATTTAGCCATCCAAATTTATGCATCTCAATGAAGTCTTTGAAACAACGCATATATACTACCAGCCGCAAAGCCAAAATTCCCTTGTGTTGTGGGTTTCTGTTACGTAATGCAGTTGATTGCAGAACAGATTTTTAAATTTCAGTACTCTCTCTCTCTTCATATTCTTTACGTACAAATAATTTTACTGTAGAACTGAAGAGTGGCTGCCCTGGCAAGTAACTAGAACGCAGCGATTTCAGATGATTTATCATCATTTGCCGCTAAATTTCATAAGATTTATTGGCTTCTTAAAGAAGGCTAAAATATTTCAAATAAAATTGTAAATAATTTCTTAGACTCTTCAATGTACAAGGCCAATATTTGGCTTGAGTTTCAACGTTTGTGCTGCGATAAACTGCTAATGACAGTGAAACAATGCAAGACAGATCCAGGTCTACGTATAACAAGAATAGATGAGGTAAATGTTATTAGATTTGCTTGATATTCTTCATTCAATAAATTTACAGGCTTTTGGGTGAATTAACCATGTCTTTGGCAAATATTCAGACTCATATTTAAGGGTTGTAATAAGGAGCTGAAAAAGAGAAATAAGAAGAAGTGGGCGAGGAGCAGAACAGAAAATATTATTGTTCAAAACCGAACAATAACCCAGTAGATACTTTTTCAAAATTCGATCACAAACTGCCCACCTGCACTTATGTAGGTTTATAAAGGCTGTTCACTGGTGAGATGTCGAATGGGAAATAATTCGCATGAATAGAGTGAATTCCGAAGAACCACACTGTTTGCAATAATGTTGATTTACGGAAGAAATTAAGGCACATAAATATCACTGACAGGATATATCCTGGTGTATCGTGAGGAGCCGTAAGCGAACAAAATATTCTGTCCCACAGACATGAGAGGAGTAAAGTCATCACTGCACCGTCATCAATGCTATTCAGTTACACTACCCTCCACCATTTTCTGATGTTACGCTCTCTTACTCGGTATGGCAGAATTAGAATTCTCGGATCACATCATTAGGCATGAGGGTGTACTACCTTGTGAAGACAAAGTACGTACAACAATAGAGTACACTGCACCGTCCTCACTCAAAGAAATGAAGGTTTTTCTCATTTTGGCTAACTTCTACCGGCGTATTATTCCTCACGCGGCAGAACAGTTACGATCATCAACCGACTTACTTGGCGGTAATCCATGTAAATTAGAATTGAACGATGCTGCACGTATTGCATTTTTTGAGATAAATAAAGCTTCAGCTGAAGTCACGGTTCTCCGCTATCATGACCTATAAGCCAAGCTTAGCATTGTGATTGATGCATCAGATTTCGCTATAGAAGCCGCTATGCATTAGTGTGTCTCTTGAAGTCGGAAAACTCTTGAATTTTTCTCACAACGCCCTACTAACCACTGAGACGAGATAAAGCGCTTTTGCTCGTGAACTGGCAGCAGCCTAATGTGCCATCAAACATTTCTGACCATGAGCCTATAAGGTTTGCCCTGTGTACCAAGTCTGACCGCTACTCACCACGAGGGTGCAGATTTTGGACTACGTCAATAAGTTCACGACAGATGTTCGTCATATTAAAGGCAAGTCGAACTATGTTGCTGATGCTCTGACACGTATTCAAGTGAATGCCGTTATTTAAGCGCTGCTTCATCTTCTTTCCATGGCTGCTGCCAAAGCCAATGATCTCATTTGTATAGAAGCACAATAATGTATGTCTCTTCAGTGCCAGTAAGTACCCTTAGCTACCTACTCAAGTATTAACCTGCGTGATAACTCTACTGCCTTACTCCGACCCACTGTACCATCTACTTATCGTCGTCTCGTTTTCGATGCCCTCCATGGATTTTCGAATCCTGGTATCGCAGCCACATTACTACTCATCGCTGTACGATACGTCCGGCCTTCCATGAATAAAGATGTCCGTATTTGGGTGAAGCCATGCCTATAATGTCAATGATCAAAAGTGCACAGGCTCGTAGCTACCCCCATTGGCACATTCGCTAAGCCTGATGCTCGCTCGATCATGTTCAAAATGATATTGTAGGAAAGTTTCCACCATCGCATAGGTCTGATCACATAATAACAAGATGAAAACAAGCTATTACCATAACATATATTACGAAAGAAACAGTTGCTCACAAATTTGTTTCTGAATTTGCCATTCCCAGTAATTTATAGCTCGGTGATTTCTTCATTATGAGACTGTTCAGGTGATGGTTATATGGTCAGAGTTTCAGTTAATGATATCTTCCGGTCTATAATTATAAAAATATTTCCAATAATTTCCATATTTATGAAGGTTACTAAAGTTCCGATTAAATTTTCCGTAGGCATATTGTTGCATTTGTTGGGATAGGCAATCAAGAAGAACGCCACGCACATTGTGGATTGATGAACTATATGATTAATGTTCATGATAAACTATTTCGTTAATGATGAACTATATGATTATTGTTCATGATAAACTATTTGATTCATGTTCAAAATATTTAACGACATTTATATAGTTGTGTAAATACTCATGTTTGATTGTATATTTTTGATTCTGATAAGAAGTGTTCTCCAACGTCTTCCGTCTTCTTATTTTTGAACGGAGGGGTCTAACGTTCGGTGTGTCATTAGTACAGTGGTTTGGTGTTACATCAAGTACAAAACATAAAAGTGGCTTACAACTCACAATGTCAATTACCCTTGAACAGATAGAATCTTTACTGGAACGTCAAGGAAAACGATATGAACAGTTCCAGGAACGTATGTTGGAGTCGTTAATGAAACAAATGAATTTGAATCACAGAGGTCTTATAAACGACTCATATAATCCACATACAGACTCGACAGTTAATTCCATTCATGAATTTCATTTTGATGGCCTTGCTGGTGTGACTTTCGAGTCTTGGTTCCAGAAGTATGAGGATTTGTTCAAGGTCGACCTCAACAAACCAAAGTCAGAATCCTCCTGAGAAAGCTCGGCACAATCGAACACAAACGTTATAGTAATTTCATCCTCCCAAAGAACCCACGAGATTTCTCGTTTGATGCCACAATTGAAACGCTGTCGCAAATCGTCTCTGAACAGTCATCTCTCTTTAATATTTGTTATCAATGCTTCAAAATAACCAAGTCAAATGAAGATGACTGGGTAAAGCACGCCGGCTTAGTAAATCGTGAATGCGAACGATTTAAATTATCATCAATGACGGAATATCAGTTTAAGTGCCTCGTGTTCGTGTGCAGCTTACAATCTCCCGAAGATGCTGATATAAGAACCAGAATCCTAAGTAAAATTGAGCAGTGCCCAAACATCTCGCTTCAAGAAATAACTGCAGAGTGTCAGAGATTGGTAAATTCGAAGCATGATACCTCCATGGTCTAAAACAATGGCCGTCCATCATACGTGCATGCCGTTGGTGAAAAGAAAAATTCCGGCTCACAAAAGCATCATAAGAGCACAGACAACCAGCCCTCATCTCCATGCTGGTCATGTGGAGTTTGGCACTACAAGAAGTTTTGTCCATACAAAGATTATGTTTGCACTAAATGTCACAAAAAGGGTCACAAAGAAACCCGATGTAGGACAAAAACACGCACACATTACTCCGCGAAAGTCGATTCCAAGAAATACAGTTCTGGTAAGCCAATAAACAAAGTATTGGTGTCTCATAATCAGACAAGAATTAACCAAAGAAGAAAGTATGTGACTTTGGATATGAATTCACACCATATCCGTCTTCAACTTGACACAGCATCTGACGTCACCCTTATCAGTCCAAAAACTTGAGAGAAAATTGGAAGACCTACAGTTCACCCAACGAAGCAACTGGAACACAGCGCATCTGGTGGCAAATTAAATATTGTTGGAGAAATATTGTGCACTGTTTCAAAACATGAGGCAACAACGAGTGCAGCTGTATACTTAACTAAGAACCCAGACCTTGATTTATTGGGGTTGGATCTCATAGATGCATGAAAACTAACAGACCATTCTATCAACAACATCTGCAGCCGAGTAAAAATCAATAACCCCTTGAAGTCAAGTCTGAGAAATGTCATAATGAAAAGGCATCATCACGTATATTCGGAAGCGTTAGGCGAATGTACGAAAGCTAACGCACTACTGACTCTCAAGTCAACAGCCATTCCTGAACCCTATGCTTCTCTCCCGATAAATGAACAGGAACTGGAACGACTTCAAAGAAAAAAGAAAATGAAAAGAAAAAAATCTTATTCCGGGGAGGTGTTGGGATAGCCAATCGAGAAGGAAGCCACGCACATTGTGGATTGATGAACTATATGATTAATGTTCATGATAAACTATTTCGTTAATGATGAACTATATGATTATTGTTCATGATAAACTATTTGATTCATGTTCAAAATATTTAACGACATTTATATAGTTGTGTAAATACTCATGTTTGATTGTATATTTTTGATTCTGATAAGAAGTGTTCTCCAACGTCTTCCGTCTTCTTATTTTTGAACGGAGGGGTCTAACGTTCGGTGTGTCATTAGTACAGTGGTTTGGTGTTACATCAAGTACAAAACATAAAAGTGGCTTACAACTCACAATGTCAATTACCCTTGAACAGATAGAATCTTTACTGGAACGTCAAGGAAAACGATATGAACAGTTCCAGGAACGTATGTTGGAGTCGTTAATGAAACAAATGAATTTGAATCACAGAGGTCTTATAAACGACTCATATAATCCACATACAGACTCGATAGTTAATTCCATTCATGAATTTCATTTTGATGGCCTTGCTGGTGTGACTTTCGAGTCTTGGTTCCAGAAGTATGAGGATTTGTTCAAGGTCGACCTCAACAAACCAAAGTCAGAATCCTCCTGAGAAAGCTCGGCACAATCGAACACAAACGTTATAGTAATTTCATCCTCCCAAAGAACCCACGAGATTTCTCGTTTGATGCCACAATTGAAACGCTGTCGCAAATCGTCTCTGAACAGTCATCTCTCTTTAATATTTGTTATCAATGCTTCAAAATAACCAAGTCAAATGAAGATGACTGGGTAAAGCACGCCGGCTTAGTAAATCGTGAATGCGAACGATTTAAATTATCATCAATGACGGAAGATCAGTTTAAGTGCCTCGTGTTCGTGTGCAGCTTACAATCTCCCGAAGATGCTGATATAAGAACCAGAATCCTAAGTAAAATTGAGCAGTGCCCAAACATCTCGCTTCAAGAAATAACTGCAGAGTGTCAGAGATTGGTAAATTCGAAGCATGATACCTCCATGGTCTAAAACAATGGCCGTCCATCATACGTGCATGCCGTTGGTGAAAAGAAAAATTCCGGCTCACAAAAGCATCATAAGAGCACAGACAACCAGCCCTCATCTCCATGCTGGTCATGTGGAGTTTGGCACTACAAGAAGTTTTGTCCATACAAAGATTATGTTTGCACTAAATGTCACAAAAAGGGTCACAAAGAAACCCGATGTAGGACAAAAACACGCACACATTACTCCGCGAAAGTCGATTCCAAGAAATACAGTTCTGGTAAGCCAATAAACAAAGTATTGGTGTCTCATAATCAGACAAGAATTAACCAAAGAAGAAAGTATGTGACTTTGGATATGAATTCACACCATATCCGTCTTCAACTTGACACAGCATCTGACATCACCCTTATCAGTCCAAAAACTTGAGAGAAAATTGGAAGACCTACAGTTCACCCAACGAAGCAACTGGAACACAGCGCATCTGGTGGCAAATTAAATATTGTTGGAGAAATATTGTGCACTGTTTCAAAAAATGAGGCAACAACGAGTGCAGCTGTATACTTAACTAAGAACCCAGACCTTGATTTATTGGGGTTGGATCTCATAGATGCATGAAAACTAACAGACCATTCTATCAACAACATCTGCAGCCGAGTAAAAATCAATAACCCCTTGAAGTCAAGTCTGAGAAATGTCATAATGAAAAGGCATCATCACGTATATTCGGAAGCGTTAGGCGAATGTACGAAAGCTAACGCACTACTGACTCTCAAGTCAACAGCCATTCCTGAACCCTATGCTTCTCTCCCGATAAATGAACAGGAACTGGAACGACTTCAAAGAAAAAAGAAAATGAAAAGAAAAAAATCTTATTCCGGGGAGGTGTTGGGATAGCCAATCGAGAAGGAAGCCACGCACATTGTGGATTGATGAACTATATGATTAATGTTCATGATAAACTATTTCGTTAATGATGAACTATATGATTATTGTTCATGATAAACTATTTGATTCATGTTCAAAATATTTAACGACATTTATATAGTTGTGTAAATACTCATGTTTGATTGTATATTTTTGATTCTGATAAGAAGTGTTCTCCAACGTCTTCCGTCTTCTTATTTTTGAACGGAGGGGTCTAACGTTCGGTGTGTCATTAGTACAGTGGTTTGGTGTTACATCAAGTACAAAACATAAAAGTGGCTTACAACTCACAATGTCAATTACCCTTGAACAGATAGAATCTTTACTGGAACGTCAAGGAAAACGATATGAACAGTTCCAGGAACGTATGTTGGAGTCGTTAATGAAACAAATGAATTTGAATCACAGAGGTCTTATAAACGACTCATATAATCCACATACAGACTCGATAGTTAATTCCATTCATGAATTTCATTTTGATGGCCTTGCTGGTGTGACTTTCGAGTCTTGGTTCCAGAAGTATGAGGATTTGTTCAAGGTCGACCTCAACAAACCAAAGTCAGAATCCTCCTGAGAAAGCTCGGCACAATCGAACACAAACGTTATAGTAATTTCATCCTCCCAAAGAACCCACGAGATTTCTCGTTTGATGCCACAATTGAAACGCTGTCGCAAATCGTCTCTGAACAGTCATCTCTCTTTAATATTTGTTATCAATGCTTCAAAATAACCAAGTCAAATGAAGATGACTGGGTAAAGCACGCCGGCTTAGTAAATCGTGAATGCGAACGATTTAAATTATCATCAATGACGGAATATCAGTTTAAGTGCCTCGTGTTCGTGTGCAGCTTACAATCTCCCGAAGATGCTGATATAAGAACCAGAATCCTAAGTAAAATTGAGCAGTGCCCAAACATCTCGCTTCAAGAAATAACTGCAGAGTGTCAGAGATTGGTAAATTCGAAGCATGATACCTCCATGGTCTAAAACAATGGCCGTCCATCATACGTGCATGCCGTTGGTGAAAAGAAAAATTCCGGCTCACAAAAGCATCATAAGAGCACAGACAACCAGCCCTCATCTCCATGCTGGTCATGTGGAGTTTGGCACTACAAGAAGTTTTGTCCATACAAAGATTATGTTTGCACTAAATGTCACAAAAAGGGTCACAAAGAAACCCGATGTAGGACAAAAACACGCACACATTACTCCGCGAAAGTCGATTCCAAGAAATACAGTTCTGGTAAGCCAATAAACAAAGTATTGGTGTCTCATAATCAGACAAGAATTAACCAAAGAAGAAAGTATGTGACTTTGGATATGAATTCACACCATATCCGTCTTCAACTTGACACAGCATCTGACATCACCCTTATCAGTCCAAAAACTTGAGAGAAAATTGGAAGACCTACAGTTCACCCAACGAAGCAACTGGAACACAGCGCATCTGGTGGCAAATTAAATATTGTTGGAGAAATATTGTGCACTGTTTCAAAAAATGAGGCAACAACGAGTGCAGCTGTATACTTAACTAAGAACCCAGACCTTGATTTATTGGGGTTGGATCTCATAGATGCATGAAAACTAACAGACCATTCTATCAACAACATCTGCAGCCGAGTAAAAATCAATAACCCCTTGAAGTCAAGTCTGAGAAATGTCATAATGAAAAGGCATCATCACGTATATTCGGAAGCGTTAGGCGAATGTACGAAAGCTAACGCACTACTGACTCTCAAGTCAACAGCCATTCCTGAACCCTATGCTTCTCTCCCGATAAATGAACAGGAACTGGAACGACTTCAAAGAAAAAAGAAAATGAAAAGAAAAAATCTTATTCCGGGGAGGTGTTGGGATAGCCAATCGAGAAGAAAGCCACGCACATTGTGGATTGATGAACTATATGATTAATGTTCATGATAAACTATTTCGTTAATGATGAACTATATGATTATTGTTCATGATAAACTATTTGATTCATGTTCAAAATATTTAACGACATTTATATAGTTGTGTAAATACTCATGTTTGATTGTATATTTTTGATTCTGATAAGAAGTGTTCTCCAACGTCTTCCGTCTTCTTATTTTTGAACGGAGGGGTCTAACGTTCGGTGTGTCATTAGTACAGTGGTTTGGTGTTACATCAAGTACAAAACATAAAAGTGGCTTACAACTCACAATGTCAATTACCCTTGAACAGATAGAATCTTTACTGGAACGTCAAGGAAAACGATATGAACAGTTCCAGGAACGTATGTTGGAGTCGTTAATGAAACAAATGAATTTGAATCACAGAGGTCTTATAAACGACTCATATAATCCACATACAGACTCGATAGTTAATTCCATTCATGAATTTCATTTTGATGGCCTTGCTGGTGTGACTTTCGAGTCTTGGTTCCAGAAGTATGAGGATTTGTTCAAGGTCGACCTCAACAAACCAAAGTCAGAATCCTCCTGAGAAAGCTCGGCACAATCGAACACAAACGTTATAGTAATTTCATCCTCCCAAAGAACCCACGAGATTTCTCGTTTGATGCCACAATTGAAACGCTGTCGCAAATCGTCTCTGAACAGTCATCTCTCTTTAATATTTGTTATCAATGCTTCAAAATAACCAAGTCAAATGAAGATGACTGGGTAAAGCACGCCGGCTTAGTAAATCGTGAATGCGAACGATTTAAATTATCATCAATGACGGAATATCAGTTTAAGTGCCTCGTGTTCGTGTGCAGCTTACAATCTCCCGAAGATGCTGATATAAGAACCAGAATCCTAAGTAAAATTGAGCAGTGCCCAAACATCTCGCTTCAAGAAATAACTGCAGAGTGTCAGAGATTGGTAAATTCGAAGCATGATACCTCCATGGTCTAAAACAATGGCCGTCCATCATACGTGCATGCCGTTGGTGAAAAGAAAAATTCCGGCTCACAAAAGCATCATAAGAGCACAGACAACCAGCCCTCATCTCCATGCTGGTCATGTGGAGTTTGGCACTACAAGAAGTTTTGTCCATACAAAGATTATGTTTGCACTAAATGTCACAAAAAGGGTCACAAAGAAACCCGATGTAGGACAAAAACACGCACACATTACTCCGCGAAAGTCGATTCCAAGAAATACAGTTCTGGTAAGCCAATAAACAAAGTATTGGTGTCTCATAATGAGACAAGAATTAACCAAAGAAGAAAGTATGTGACTTTGGATATGAATTCACACCATATCCGTCTTCAACTTGACACAGCATCTGACATCACCCTTATCAGTCCAAAAACTTGAGAGAAAATTGGAAGACCTACAGTTCACCCAACGAAGCAACTGGAACACAGCGCATCTGGTGGCAAATTAAATATTGTTGGAGAAATATTGTGCACTGTTTCAAAACATGAGGCAACAACGAGTGCAGCTGTATACTTAACTAAGAACCCAGACCTTGATTTATTGGGGTTGGATCTCATAGATGCATGAAAACTAACAGACCATTCTATCAACAACATCTGCAGCCGAGTAAAAATCAATAACCCCTTGAAGTCAAGTCTGAGAAATGTCATAATGAAAAGGCATCATCACGTATATTCGGAAGCGTTAGGCGAATGTACGAAAGCTAACGCACTACTGACTCTCAAGTCAACAGCCATTCCTGAACCCTATGCTTTTCTCCCGATAAATGAACAGGAACTGGAACGACTTCAAAGAAAAAAGAAAATGAAAAGAAAAATATCTTATTCCGGGGAGGTGTTGGGATAGCCAATCGAGAAGGAAGCCACGCACATTGTGGATTGATGAACTATATGATTAATGTTCATGATAAACTATTTCGTTAATGATGAACTATATGATTATTGTTCATGATAAACTATTTGATTCATGTTCAAAATATTTAACGACATTTATATAGTTGTGTAAATACTCATGTTTGATTGTATATTTTTGATTCTGATAAGAAGTGTTCTCCAACGTCTTCCGTCTTCTTATTTTTGAACGGAGGGGTCTAACGTTCGGTGTGTCATTAGTACAGTGGTTTGGTGTTACATCAAGTACAAAACATAAAAGTGGCTTACAACTCACAATGTCAATTACCCTTGAACAGATAGAATCTTTACTGGAACGTCAAGGAAAACGATATGAACAGTTCCAGGAACGTATGTTGGAGTCGTTAATGAAACAAATGAATTTGAATCACAGAGGTCTTATAAACGACTCATATAATCCACATACAGACTCGATAGTTAATTCCATTCATGAATTTCATTTTGATGGCCTTGCTGGTGTGACTTTCGAGTCTTGGTTCCAGAAGTATGAGGATTTGTTCAAGGTCGACCTCAACAAACCAAAGTCAGAATCCTCCTGAGAAAGCTCGGCACAATCGAACACAAACGTTATAGTAATTTCATCCTCCCAAAGAACCCACGAGATTTCTCGTTTGATGCCACAATTGAAACGCTGTCGCAAATCGTCTCTGAACAGTCATCTCTCTTTAATATTTGTTATCAATGCTTCAAAATAACCAAGTCAAATGAAGATGACTGGGTAAAGCACGCCGGCTTAGTAAATCGTGAATGCGAACGATTTAAATTATCATCAATGACGGAATATCAGTTTAAGTGCCTCGTGTTCGTGTGCAGCTTACAATCTCCCGAAGATGCTGATATAAGAACCAGAATCCTAAGTAAAATTGAGCAGTGCCCAAACATCTCGCTTCAAGAAATAACTGCAGAGTGTCAGAGATTGGTAAATTCGAAGCATGATACCTCCATGGTCTAAAACAATGGCCGTCCATCATACGTGCATGCCGTTGGTGAAAAGAAAAATTCCGGCTCACAAAAGCATCATAAGAGCACAGACAACCAGCCCTCATCTCCATGCTGGTCATGTGGAGTTTGGCACTACAAGAAGTTTTGTCCATACAAAGATTATGTTTGCACTAAATGTCACAAAAAGGGTCACAAAGAAACCCGATGTAGGACAAAAACACGCACACATTACTCCGCGAAAGTCGATTCCAAGAAATACAGTTCTGGTAAGCCAATAAACAAAGTATTGGTGTCTCATAATCAGACAAGAATTAACCAAAGAAGAAAGTATGTGACTTTGGATATGAATTCACACCATATCCGTCTTCAACTTGACACAGCATCTGACATCACCCTTATCAGTCCAAAAACTTGAGAGAAAATTGGAAGACCTACAGTTCACCCAACGAAGCAACTGGAACACAGCGCATCTGGTGGCAAATTAAATATTGTTGGAGAAATATTGTGCACTGTTTCAAAAAATGAGGCAACAACGAGTGCAGCTGTATACTTAACTAAGAACCCAGACCTTGATTTATTGGGGTTGGATCTCATAGATGCATGAAAACTAACAGACCATTCTATCAACAACATCTGCAGCCGAGTAAAAATCAATAACCCCTTGAAGTCAAGTCTGAGAAATGTCATAATGAAAAGGCATCATCACGTATATTCGGAAGCGTTAGGCGAATGTACGAAAGCTAACGCACTACTGACTCTCAAGTCAACAGCCATTCCTGAACCCTATGCTTCTCTCCCGATAAATGAACAGGAACTGGAACGACTTCAAAGAAAAAAGAAAATGAAAAGAAAAAAATCTTATTCCGGGGAGGTGTTGGGATAGCCAATCGAGAAGGAAGCCACGCACATTGTGGATTGATGAACTATATGATTAATGTTCATGATAAACTATTTCGTTAATGATGAACTATATGATTATTGTTCATGATAAACTATTTGATTCATGTTCAAAATATTTAACGACATTTATATAGTTGTGTAAATACTCATGTTTGATTGTATATTTTTGATTCTGATAAGAAGTGTTCTCCAACGTCTTCCGTCTTCTTATTTTTGAACGGAGGGGTCTAACGTTCGGTGTGTCATTAGTACAGTGGTTTGGTGTTACATCAAGTACAAAACATAAAAGTGGCTTACAACTCACAATGTCAATTACCCTTGAACAGATAGAATCTTTACTGGAACGTCAAGGAAAACGATATGAACAGTTCCAGGAACGTATGTTGGAGTCGTTAATGAAACAAATGAATTTGAATCACAGAGGTCTTATAAACGACTCATATAATCCACATACAGACTCGATAGTTAATTCCATTCATGAATTTCATTTTGATGGCCTTGCTGGTGTGACTTTCGAGTCTTGGTTCCAGAAGTATGAGGATTTGTTCAAGGTCGACCTCAACAAACCAAAGTCAGAATCCTCCTGAGAAAGCTCGGCACAATCGAACACAAACGTTATAGTAATTTCATCCTCCCAAAGAACCCACGAGATTTCTCGTTTGATGCCACAATTGAAACGCTGTCGCAAATCGTCTCTGAACAGTCATCTCTCTTTAATATTTGTTATCAATGCTTCAAAATAACCAAGTCAAATGAAGATGACTGGGTAAAGCACGCCGGCTTAGTAAATCGTGAATGCGAACGATTTAAATTATCATCAATGACGGAATATCAGTTTAAGTGCCTCGTGTTCGTGTGCAGCTTACAATCTCCCGAAGATGCTGATATAAGAACCAGAATCCTAAGTAAAATTGAGCAGTGCCCAAACATCTCGCTTCAAGAAATAACTGCAGAGTGTCAGAGATTGGTAAATTCGAAGCATGATACCTCCATGGTCTAAAACAATGGCCGTCCATCATACGTGCATGCCGTTGGTGAAAAGAAAAATTCCGGCTCACAAAAGCATCATAAGAGCACAGACAACCAGCCCTCATCTCCATGCTGGTCATGTGGAGTTTGGCACTACAAGAAGTTTTGTCCATACAAAGATTATGTTTGCACTAAATGTCACAAAAAGGGTCACAAAGAAACCCGATGTAGGACAAAAACACGCACACATTACTCCGCGAAAGTCGATTCCAAGAAATACAGTTCTGGTAAGCCAATAAACAAAGTATTGGTGTCTCATAATCAGACAAGAATTAACCAAAGAAGAAAGTATGTGACTTTGGATATGAATTCACACCATATCCGTCTTCAACTTGACACAGCATCTGACATCACCCTTATCAGTCCAAAAACTTGAGAGAAAATTGGAAGACCTACAGTTCACCCAACGAAGCAACTGGAACACAGCGCATCTGGTGGCAAATTAAATATTGTTGGAGAAATATTGTGCACTGTTTCAAAAAATGAGGCAACAACGAGTGCAGCTGTATACTTAACTAAGAACCCAGACCTTGATTTATTGGGGTTGGATCTCATAGATGCATGAAAACTAACAGACCATTCTATCAACAACATCTGCAGCCGAGTAAAAATCAATAACCCCTTGAAGTCAAGTCTGAGAAATGTCATAATGAAAAGGCATCATCACGTATATTCGGAAGCGTTAGGCGAATGTACGAAAGCTAACGCACTACTGACTCTCAAGTCAACAGCCATTCCTGAACCCTATGCTTCTCTCCCGATAAATGAACAGGAACTGGAACGACTTCAAAGAAAAAAGAAAATGAAAAGAAAAAAATCTTATTCCGGGGAGGTGTTGGGATAGCCAATCGAGAAGAAAGCCACGCACATTGTGGATTGATGAACTATATGATTAATGTTCATGATAAACTATTTCGTTAATGATGAACTATATGATTATTGTTCATGATAAACTATTTGATTCATGTTCAAAATATTTAACGACATTTATATAGTTGTGTAAATACTCATGTTTGATTGTATATTTTTGATTCTGATAAGAAGTGTTCTCCAACGTCTTCCGTCTTCTTATTTTTGAACGGAGGGGTCTAACGTTCGGTGTGTCATTAGTACAGTGGTTTGGCGTTACATCAAGTACAAAACATAAAAGTGGCGACGCGGCTAACAATTCACAATGTCAATTACCCTTGAACAGATAGAATCTTTACTGGAACGTCAAGGAAAACGATATGAACAGTTCCAGGAACGTATGTTGGAGTCGTTAATGAAACAAATGAATTTGAATCACAGAGGTCTTATAAACGACTCATATAATCCACATACAGACTCGATAGTTAATTCCATTCATGAATTTCATTTTGATGGCCTTGCTGGTGTGACTTTCGAGTCTTGGTTCCAGAAGTATGAGGATTTGTTCAAGGTCGACCTCAACAAACCAAAGTCAGAATCCTCCTGAGAAAGCTCGGCACAATCGAACACAAACGTTATAGTAATTTCATCCTCCCAAAGAACCCACGAGATTTCTCGTTTGATGCCACAATTGAAACGCTGTCGCAAATCGTCTCTGAACAGTCATCTCTCTTTAATATTTGTTATCAATGCTTCAAAATAACCAAGTCAAATGAAGATGACTGGGTAAAGCACGCCGGCTTAGTAAATCGTGAATGCGAACGATTTAAATTATCATCAATGACGGAATATCAGTTTAAGTGCCTCGTGTTCGTGTGCAGCTTACAATCTCCCGAAGATGCTGATATAAGAACCAGAATCCTAAGTAAAATTGAGCAGTGCCCAAACATCTCGCTTCAAGAAATAACTGCAGAGTGCCAGAGATTCGTAAATTCGATGCATGATACCTCCATGGTCGAAAACAATGGCCGTCCATCATACGTGCATGCCGTTAGTGAAAAGAAAAATTCCGGCTCACAAAAGCATCATAAGAGCACAGACAACCAGCCCTCATCTCCATGCTGGTCATGTGGAGTTTGGCACTACAAGAAGTTTTGTCCATACAAAGATTATGTTTGCTCTAAATGTCACAAAAAGGGTCACAAAGAAACCCGATGTAGGACAAAAACTCGCAGACATTACTCCGCGAAAGTCAATTCCAAGAAATACAGTTCTGGTAAGCCAATAAACAAAGTATTGGTGTCTCATAATCAGACAAGAATTCACCAAAGAAGAAAGTATGTGACTTTGGATATGAATTCACACCATATCCGTCTTCAACTTGACACAGCATCTGACATCACCCTTATCAGTCCAAAAACTTGAGAGAAAATTAAGACCTACAGTTCACCCAACGAAGCAACTAGCACACAGCGCATCTGGTGGCAAATTAAATATTGTTGGAGAAATATTGTGCACTGTTTCAAAAATGAGGCAACAACGAGTGCAGCTGTATACTTAACTAAGAACCCAGACCTTGATTTATTGGGGTTGGATCTCATAGATGCATTAAAACTAACAGACCATTCTATCAACAACATCTGCAGCCGAGTAAAAATCAATAACCCCTTGAAGTCAAGTCTGAGAAATGCCATAATGAAAAGGCATCATCACGTATATTCGGAAGCGTTAGGCGAATGTACGAAAGCTAACGCACTACTGACTCTCAAGTCAACAGCCATTCCTGTACCCTATGCTTCTCTCCCGATAGTGAACAGGAACTGGAACGACTTCAAAAAAAAAGAAAAAAATCTTATTCCGGGGAGGTGTTGGGATAGCCAATCGAGAAGAAAGCCACGCACATTGTGATTGATGAACTATTTAATTAATGTTCATGATAAACTATTTCATTAATGATGAACTATATGATTAAATGTTCATGATAAATATTCATTCAATGAACTATTTGATTCATGTTCAAAATATTTAACGACATTTATATATTGTATAAATACTCATGTTTGATTGTATATTTTTGATTCTGATAAGAAGTGGCGAATGTAGCACTTCATTTTTAACCATTAAACTAGATGGTAAAGCCTTGTTTCATCTATTCTAGTTTCGGCATTCTCATTGTCGCTAATACCGAAAGTATCTCAGAGTCGAAAAAAATTTCAGTGGTACTGAATCACACCTGTTCACTAGTCCAAAGTGATTAGTTCAAATTAGTTAGTTCACCTGCTGTAAACACTAAACCCTTGTTTCGAATCGTATGCCAACTCTTAACCATCGATCTTAATATACTGTGAATCCCATCTATGCTGTTTGACACTATATCATGATTAATTTGGGATTTCACTACTGCTGTTCAGGTTTTAAAGAGCCTGAATGGTGTCTTTTTATCATACAGACCAGGATGATGATAAGGTTATCCTCTTAGTATACATAAAGAATTGAAAATACTCCCGTATTCATCTCTATAATTTAATCTCACTGTATCGACGTAGCAATTTGACCCCATATAGCTCTGTGCCAGGTTCTTGCGTTGTTGCTAACCGTCATCGTAGATATACCTAATGTTTATACTATTTGAGAGTAGTAGCTAAATGACTAAAGTAACTAAATTACATCCAGTAGGTCTCAGGTCTAAATGCCGTTTCACCTACTTCATTTCTGGCAGTCAGATAGGATCATTAGCCCTCGCCTAAATAGCTTAGAACTGAGTGCATAAATCTGTATTCGATAAGTGGAAACATGTATACTGTTCACGAATGTTGTATGTATTTTTTGCTAATATTTCGATTTCTAATCAAATGTTTCTTTTTGCATTAGACATGTCGACGTGATGATGTACTAGTTGGTGTTATCAGTGTAATACAAGACTCCGGTCTTGTTGTCTCTATTCTGGCATATGATCAAGGACCTCGGCGTGATTTTGAAGGTCTAAAAATTACGGTAATTGTCTTTTTACCAATCTTTATATGTTCGTTCTTTAGGGCTTTTGTCCATTGCGACAGCTTCCGCGATATAATGCTCACGGCAACGCTTTGGATGCTTTTCAAATCGGTGATAAAGTTCGTGGTGAGTAGCTTTTTGTGACTTTATGTGCATGTTCTTGTATTACTGATCATCTAGGTGTTTACCAGGTAACACGCATAAGGTTTTGTATGCTGAAAAGCTGGGTGTGTGTTTTGTAAGAAGTGTCAGCGATTCCTAGCTGCTAACGAATAACTAGAATATACAAACACTACCTGGCGGTTGACAATCCACTTTTTGAATCGTTGACGGTATCGTTAAATAAGTCAAATCCCTATGGTATATACCAGTTGTTTGTCTTGAAATCCGTAATACACAATACCTAACCACTCAGTAGTTGGAAAAACTTGCATCTCTAAACTATCCCGCTGATCTTATATTAGTTTGAAATACAATGTAGTGAATACCATAGTCCGATTATTTTACATCTTTGGACGCTCGTTTCTACTCACATTTTATTTCTTAAGCGACAAACTACCAGATCGGCCGTTTCTCTACAAACCGCATTTTAAATAAGCAGTTGATGCTTAACTTTGATTTCATAACTAACTGATAAATTAAATTTACTATTTCAAAAATTTGCATTATAGCATTTATTCTCGACATTCATGGAGGTGGACGTCTAATATTAAGCATGAATGCAAAAATGCTTAATCGTGATATCTATGGAGATTTGAAGCTGGTAAGTTGAAAAATTACAATCTACACCAATAATCTTCCTTTTTATGTTCTATTATCTCTATTTATGAATTCTTTTCCATTTGTTTTTTTTCTAGGGTATCATAACTGATGATGATATGCCTCTGTATTACAAGTAAGTACATTTAAAAAATTTTAAAAATATTTCAATAAACATTTTTAATCACGAGTTTACCACGTATATTTTAAACACCCTTTGTGTTATGGTATAGTTGTGATCGATTTTCAATCAGAATGGTAATATCGTTGTTCCTCACGGTTTAGTACACAAATTAGTCTGGGGCTGCCAATCTGTATTTCAGATGTAACATATAACCTACTAGTGAATTGTCACACCTTACAGTATAACAAGTGTAAATTGAAATTGAGGAAAGAGCAAAGATTCCAACTAAAAAGACAATATAGATGCGTGCATCTTACTTAGTTACCACATTGCTCCAACCTACTCTTTCCTGGGCCTACCTTTTCACTTCTATCCAACTTTTGTTCATTCTTCGCATATCTTTCTCTATTTCCTAAGAAACTCGACTTTCATCATGAAACATCATAACTCCTCTGAAAGAAGACCTAACTTCCAGGGCAGAGTTAAAACTGTTTGAATTATAATTTTTGGTCAGCGTTTTCTTAGCGAGTTAGTTTTTTTTATGGGTTAGGGTCGCCAACCCCGTGCCCGACCCTCCGCCTTTATCCGGGCTTGGGGCCGGGAGTAACCCCAGAGAGGCTTCAGGCGGAGTTAGAAGGGTGTATGTGGTTTCCAGGAATTGTTAAATAATACAATGTCAATAGTAAAACTGACATACCGAAATTTTCTGAGTAAGTAATTCCTAGGTTAGGAATAGGTTACAGCGTAAGGTCCTGCTGATTAATTTACTTTGGTATCAATTGTCTTTCAGTTGTTTCTGTAATCCACAAAATTAAATAACACCAATTTTTGAGCAAAAAAAACTCATTTTGAATGCCAATGGTTGTTTACATTACAATCCATTGTTTCAAGTATTGAATTCATATTCCAGTTTGACTTGATGTAGTTGAAATGTTTGTTTTATTTTTTTCAAAAATTTCCTAGTAATTAATTAATATTTCTTAAATTTGTCCTAACATTTCCACTCTTATTATGTTAATTTTGTGAATCAGAAAACTTCAAAATTTGGACGGAAAATCGTATGAAGCCTATCTTGAATCAACACCGCAATTTCGTAATCCAGATGGACTACAAGTTCTGTGCGCTCGTATGGGAATACCACGTTCATCAGCTTGTAGTCTACTATTTTGTATTAATAAGTAAGATTACGTAGAGGCATTTATCATCTATAGTCTACATGAAATACGTACCAGTGATATTTTTTTTTAATCATGTATTTTTAACTTGTTTTATGCATCGATTAATGATTTAGAAATTGCAGAAAAAATTCCAAACTCTGTGTTTACACTTGGATAACCACATATTTTTTTTTCTTGTTTGTAGAATCCGATTACCAAAATCCGAAATGGCTTGTGAATTGAGACGTACTCAGTTGTTGAATTTCTCAATGAAACAGTAAGCATTTTTATGTGTACTATTGTCAATGCGGTTCTAATGTAATCATCAGTGTTACGTGTCGCTAACCACCGACTGCCTCGACAAGCTATGTTTTGTTGTGTAGGAGTAGGTTGGAAGAAAGCTAGGGGCGGCCAAACCAAAACATGGCAGAAATACATGAAATCACTGACAAGTGAACTAAGTCATGTCGGTAGGTGTCGACTACCTGGTTGGGGTACGCAGGAAGAAAGTCACCAATGGTTAGAGACCTTGAATGACATGGCTCAAAATTGTTTGCAATGGCACAGGTGCATCCATTCATTGTGTTCTCTCAAATTCTAACCTCCTAAATTCCTCATCGTCTCTTGCTAAATTTATCTCACTGAATTATACTTCTGGAATAATATCTTCGAACCCTAACCTTCTCCACTACCAGTAATACTTTTAATATCTCTACCACTATTAGATTTGAACTGAAAGTTGCGTCTTTGTGCTAATGTGGTATGGCAACATGAACTGATGTACGTACGTACGAAGTTCTGCGTTGTATCTCTCTCTCTCTGTCTGTCTGAATGTAATAATCATAGTGAAAACGAAAAATAATTGTCTTATCTATTCGAAAATATAATAACATTATTGTCCGATCTAGAAAACTAACAACGATAACAATAATATCAATATTATAGCAGCATCCCTATTATCCAATCTTAACTAACCCTTTTCTAATTTATCTTTCATTTTGTTATTAGTGTCGCTCAAGGTGTGAAATATTTCAAAGAAAGTCGAAATACTGAAGCATTACAATGTTACAATTTTGCAATTGAAGTTGAACCAACTAATCCAGATGCCTATGTTGCCCGTGGTGCTCTGTAAGTTGGTTACATCAGTATTTGTGTTGTTCAAATTACATATTGATATTGATCCAGTGTGTAGGCTTGTAATCATGATATAATCATATTTCATTTTGGATATATGTTCCACTGTATAAATATATGTTTATCATTAAAATATGTTTAACGTTCGTAGCTGGATAACGTTTTTTTATTTTTAAAAAAGACAAAGTAAACAGGTAGTTATAATAGTTAAACAATCGTGTATTAATATGTATTGAATTATCGCACAATTTAATGGCCATTTCATTGTTTTTTTTAACTAAACCTGCTCGTATGATGCCTGTAAGTATCAAAGAAGCTCCATAGCCGAATAAAGCACTACAGTAAATTAACCCTCTTAACTAATTCGGTTCGGGCAATCAGGTTTTGTTTGTGACCAGTTTGGTCTCGCGTGACTTTACGGGTATGAGGGTGGATGTCACTTTCCGCCTGCCCACACCGTCGAAGGATGTTTCTTGAGTAACCTGGAAAGGAAGGCAGATTACCGTTGGTCTTAACGACCTGGGAGCGTGACCGCAGATTCCAAGGGACAGCTGCTTGAGTCCAGTCACGCACGGCCTTTTTATGGGTAGTATTTAAAGTGTTAGTTCCGTTCTTGTTTAAAAGGCTTTACTGCCGGAGACGGAAATCCGTGAGGTAGGATGAGGTGTGACATTTTTAGGGTCGACCTTTTCTAACCCTTCGTTCCTTGTGAGAAGTCAGCATCGCTGCACATGCTGATTGTCCGAGAGAAACACCTTACTGCTGTTTCACCCCTCTGCAGTCAACAGTACGACATCGCCCTCAGACCTTGGGTAGCTGCTTTTAGTCTCATCGTTCTCCAATCGACCTGCCTGGCATGGTAGAACCTTCAGGAACATATGTTTCAGCCAATGTAGCTCGATAGGCAAACTCGACCACCACGACAAAGTAGCAGCAACCCGGTAGTATCATCATACTTATGATTTGGTTCGAAGCCAAATACCACGACCTTGTGCTCTGAACAGACGAATACCATTAGTAGTAGTTGTAGTATCCTAATTATTTTTACTTAGTCTTTATGTACTTATATGTTATATATTCTTTTTATTTTATGTTCATAAAGTTATGCCTCAATCGGTACGTACACAAAAGCAGTAGAAGATTTAGAGAAAAGTCTTGAAATTCAACCGAATCATGTGAATGCTAAGAATTATCTGGTCCAGACACTAGTTGCCTATGCTGGCGAGTAAGTTTTGTAATTTGTGTGTTAAGTACGGATAAAATTAAATATTACGATATCTAATGTTATTATATCTATCTATCTGTCTATCTATCTATCTTTCTATATATATTATATATCTAATGTGCATCACTTGTAGTTGTCACAACAATTCATTAGAGAAGAATACTAACAAGAAGAAAAAGAAAGCGTAAGTCATCATGATTAAGATGAGAAAATTAAACATTCGGAACGAATTTTATCACAAGAACTAGTAGTAGCATTGATAGTCACTTGATGGGGGATGAATTTATTAAACTATGCAAACTAACTAAATCTCATCATCTATTGGTAGCAGTTGACATAAATATATAGGAGACGAAAAATACGTTAGAAAAATGCTTGCAAACATTGTCATCAATCAGTTAATCATTGTTAGACCATCATTAAACATGAACACCGTTGGATACCGTCCTAGTGCTCTACGCCAAAGGTCTTGGGTTCAAATCCTGCGCGATGCAGGAGTCGTGAATACTCACTGTTGGATGAGTCCCATGCCAGGATGAAACGGTCGTCCAGTGCTTCCAGATTTCTAATGATGGTCTAACATTGATTAATTCATGAAACACTAATCTCCATAACTGTAATTGAAAAAAAAAATAAACGTAATCTGTTAATTGGGACGCAAACATGGTTAGGATGATAATTACTAGTATTGTAGCTTGATCCTATTGGATGCATAGTACTGATGAAGAAACTAAAAGTAGGATTTCGCAGCTCTCAGCTATTGCAAACAATCGCAACTATCCTTCTTTGAAAACGAAAAAAGCATGGCTAAAAAGGGCTGGATAAAGCCAGTCATGTATGAAATTGATGTTTTGATCTCTAGTCACAGAATTTTACTGTTTTTTTTGTATTTGGCATCTATCTGACACAAAAGACGCGTTGACTGCAATTTGAAATCAGTAATGTAAAAGCTTCTTTAGCTGTTTGACTAAATCGCTTCTTTATGTGTGTGTGTGTAAAATGTTATCATTCTTTGCAGAATTGGGCGTAAGGAAATAAGCAAGGCAGAACAGTTGTTGAATCGTGCAATCAAATTGGATCCTGACAATAATGAAGCTCGAGATGCACTGAAAGAACTCCAAACTAATGGATCTCTTTCTAATAACAAAGATGCTGGTTTGGTATGTAGATAATGATGATAGTAGTTAGAATAGACTTTTATGTGTTCTCATCGGATATTATCTCATATTGATATGTTGTGGTTCTTTTTTGTCGTATAGCGATCCTGGTCACGAACGCCCTCTCCACGTGGTTCAAGTCGAAATATAGGCGGTAACAGACGTGATCACACTCCTCTTTCTCCAACTGCCGTTCGTCCAAGTGCAGGTTATGCCTCTCATATGGAACGTAGCAGAGCTGCTCTAGAACAGCTCGTTGAAGAAGATCGTAGTCGACGTGCTGCTAAAGAAGCTAATCGTCAAAACCACGCACCGGACCATAGTCCTCCAGGATTTTTGTCTCCCAGTAAGTGTAGCATTCCTTTTTATTTCTGTACTAGCTATATCACAGTGTACTGCGATGATACATTTTCATATGGTTTTCAAACTTTCATTGTAATTTGACTTTCAATTTCAGATCGCACCCATGAACGACGAAGAGGAGATTATTATCGTGATGATGTAAGCATTATTTATTAGGATTTTGTCTTTTCCATGTTGATATTCAGTTGGGAAATCGATGTTGTTGATTAACAGTGATTGTACTGTCTCTGGGGAATTCACACCGTACACACACTAACTAGGTGAACTAATCTTTCTTGTTTATCACAAGTAATGATACTGTCCATTGCTGCCTGTAAAATCGTAGTGCATTTTAAGTGTGAATACTAAGTACTGTTTCCTTGTGTTTCTATTTTCTCGTTTCACAAACAGTGAACATATATATATATATATATATATATATATATATATATATATATATATATATATATACATCTGTGCCATTGAGACTGATTCTTAGCCATACTACACGAATAGTATTAAGTATATAGTAAAGTATATATTAGACAAGTTACTGTCGCACTAATCACAACCGCAAGACAATATTGTTTACTGGGTAACATCTAGTAAGATTATCATCAGAAAGGATATTTGATTGATATAGTTTGAATTACTCTTATTCGTATGTGTTAATATAATCATATCAGCCATATAGGATGCTACTGAAGTGACGTAAGTTAACTTGTATTGTATAAGTCAGTCAGCTACAACGTAGAACTTCGTATGTACGTGCATCAATTCAGAGACGCCGTTGTCAATTGTATTATATCAAGTAGTTCAACACAGTACAGTACAGTACAGTACCAAGTAATTATATTTTTGTGATTTATATTCATTTATTTGTTTAACATATGCATGTTCTCATTTTCTATGTTTAAATGCATGCATTCTAGCCTATACACACACACTACTGACCTAATCCTCTTATCTTCTTAATGAATATTTTACTAATCAAAAACGAGTTTTCGTTTTTTTGTAGAGCGATTAAAATTGTTCTATGTGAAGCACAGGAAACGAAACAGAGCGAAATGGCTCTGAGCAATACTAGCTAGTGTATATATACATATATATATGTGCGTATTTATATATGTGGAAATGATAGGGACAGTGGTGTATGGTGAAAAAAATATGCTGCTAAATTCTTCACATATCCCTGTGAGTATACCTCTCTCTATATATAAATACGCTGGTGCATATAATAAATTACAGAGTGAAACTCCAGAGAAAAGACTATCTCTCCTACATATTATTTCTTCACACTATTGTCGGTGGAAACCAAGAAATCAAAAAAAAACAGCCCTGTTTTTTTAGAGATTTTCACCATACTACTACTCCGAATATTTGTATGATTAATAATTGTTGGATCCAGAAATTTCAAGTCAGCTGAATTGTTTTTCTATTCTGGAAAAAGAAAAACAGGTGCTTTTATTTCATAATTATTTAGCTTTCATTTATTTCAGAGCTAGCGCCTATAACAAACTTTAAATTTCTTCAAGAAAGCAACCATCTCATCACATCATTCAATTAATTCTTTGTCAATTTGAATAAAACCGGAGGAAGGAAATGGTTCATGGAAGATTCAGTGATTGATTGATACATGCGTTGTTATTGCTAAATATCAACAACAATCATTGTGAAAGAGTGTATCAACCATGTGTGTAGTACTCCAATAATTATTCTTCTTCTTTTAGATTTAATAGATATTTTTATTGTAGATGACGAGAAATAAAATGGTTTTTTGCTAAAAACAAAAATTTGAGTCCGTAGAGCGCGCGCGTACGCGAGAGAGAGAGAGGAAAACTGTTATAGAACGTAAAATAAATATTGATTACCATCGGGTTGTTGTTATCTGATCATCATCTGTTGCCTGATTTATGAAAATGCCGATTGAAGAAGGCCTAGAACTAATTATTTCTGTATATATATTTAAGAAAAAGTATATCAGTATGTATACATATTTTTGCAAGCCAAAAAAAATCATTCTTTTCCAGCAATCTCTGCTGATTAGAGAGAGGGCAAGTTTATGCGTTCATTTTTAATTAAACACAACTAAACAACGGGATTTAATGTTGTATGCCTACCATGGGGAATCATATTCTATGTGTATTATTGTCCAGATTAAATCAGCTGCTGGTGGAGGAGGTGGCGGCGGTAGCGGAGCAGGTGGTAGTAATGCTGTTATGGACAAATCGAATATGGATCGTGGTGATCTTTCTAAGATTGTTATTACACGCAATCGAGTAAGTGCATATGGGTATATTATTTTGATACATGCATGATGTTCATTTTGTACTCTACAATTGGGTACTATTTTTACTTCTCGATAAAATGTACTCTCTAACAGCTATAACTGTCTCTAATTTGGTGCTTGATGTTATCTCCGGTACGTAGAAAATTGATCAAACAGGACAGTATTGTAACGCTTGCTTGAATAATTCCCAGCTAAATCCTATTGCTTAGTATTATCTGACCACAATACACTGAACAAGTTCCAAAGAATCAAAAACACGGTGGAACAGGAAAAGATTATATTCCAAATAGCAAGGTTAAATGGAAATAAGAAGCCAAAGGTGATGGCGAAAGCAAAGAAGGCAAAAATAGATACAACGTTAGTTCTTTTGTTGCATTTACATGAGAAACTTCTGGATAGAAATTCACGTGATCGACTAGATTAGATTCAGACAATTAGCATGCAGCTAACAACAGGAGAATTTTTTATCCTGTTCTCCAAGAATCGATCAAGCGCTGATTGGATTAGGAAATTAGCCAATCAGAGCGCAGCAACGTAGTCATGCTTTAATTCCATCTATGTCCCACTAACAGACAACCTATCTCTAGTGTTTATCATCTCTTCTTTCTGTTTTGTGCTACAACAAACTTTCTTTCGGTATGTGTAACTAGTCACTTCTAGGGTTGAAGGTATTTCGGATATTGAAAAGCTTTTGGAATACTCGAAAAAACCTGATTTTTTCCAATCTGTTCCATTTTTATATCAGCTTAATCTGAATAGAGAAAAAATAATAAAGTGTACTGTAGTGACAAGTTGAGCAAACCATGTCATCTAATGATTTTTTTATGACGGAAAGATGACGACACCATCTCAATTCATCCAGTTGCTAACTTCACAAACACACTGGTCTGTTGTGGCATACTCTTTAGATGTTTCATTCTACAAAATATAGCACAGTACAATTTATTTAAGATTGAAGAGTTGAAATATTTCATAAACCGCGTAAACTTACGCATATTTTACTTCTTTACTGTGTGTCAGTCAGTCAGTAACACCGTAGGACTTCGTACGTACATATATCAGTTCAAATTGTCATACCACATTCGCACACAGACCTTGAATGTCATTGCTCACAGTGGCACAAGTGCATCCACTCTTTGCGTTCTCTCAAATTCTAACCCTTCTGATTCCTCTTCATCTCTGTCTTTCGTTTTTGCTAAATTTATCTCACTGAATTTATACTTCTCGAATCCATACGCCTTCGAACCCTAATCTGTTCCATTACTAGTAATACTTCTGCTATCGCTAGCGACTACGCACAGTTGCGTCTCTGTTCTAATACGTTATGGGCAACCTGAAACTGATGTACGTATGTTACGTTCAAAGTTCTGCATTGTAAACTGATTGACTAACAGACAGCACATTTTAACAATGTGCTTGTCACTTTTATTCCGCTAACATTCAACATTGAAAACACTATATTAAAAAAACGAAATCAAAAAACAACATGAATTATGCACAATTTGACATTTTCGTCTATTTACTTGTATTCTCTAGTCGGGGACGGTATTGATACGCCTGTCACAAAGATGATGACACGAAATGGGTGATGAATCGAAAACAAGGTAAGGTGTGATATTTCATTGACGTTACATTAAATCCCGATAATTGTTTGTGATTAATTATTATTATTACTATTATTTGTTCAATTTATCTCTGTGTGTGTGTGTCTCGGTTTGGTGTTTTAACACGTTTACGATGTTATCCATTTAGTGTATTGTTCTCATTGTATTTTTGTTTTTTTTCTGTAAAATATAACCATCAATAATTTTTTCTAGAAAAAATATTCTAATTGAATATGATCGTTAATTTGTTATTTATTTAAATTGTGCAACTGCATAGGTTTTTTATCATATCACTATCATAGATCAATGTTGTCATTAGAGTTAGGGTATAAGTTTGTGTGTGTGTGTGTGTGTCTGTGACGTGTTATATGGACTGAATGAATATCATCCATCGATCAGAATTTTTTTTTGGTATTATGATATAGAGAATAAATGAGTAGGAGGGATTTGATTTGATTATGACCGATTTGGTCTCGCGTCGCTGTTTACGAGGGTATAGAGGGCGTGGTGGTCACTTCCCGGCCCTTCCCAAACCGTGAAAGGTTGTTTCTTGAGGAACCTGAGAAGGAAAGATTAGATTACTGTTGGTCTGAACGACACTGGTTGCGTGACCGCAGAGCCCGAGGGACAACTGCTTGAGGCCGGTCACGCATGGCCTTTTTATGAAAGGTATTCTGAGTATTAGCTCCGCTCTTGAAAGCCCTTAGTGGGCACCCGTACCGCCGGAGACGGAAATCCGTGAGGTAAGGTGAGGTGTGACATTCTTAGGGTTGAAGTTTCCTTTTATTTCCCTCCCATTGTGAGAAGGCAGCATCGCTGCAGATGCTGGTTGTCCGAGGGAAACACCATACTGCTGTCACATCCCTCTACAGTACGACTTCACTCTCGGACCTTGAGTAGCTGCTTTTAGTCTCATTGTTCACCAATCGACCTGTCTGGCATGGTAGAACCTTGAGGAACATATGTTCCAGCCAATATAGCTCGGTTGGGTGATCACGATAGGCAAGCCCGACCATCACGTGTCAAGGTAGCAACTTCGGTCGGAATAACTGAGTAATGAAATTTTAATTGTATCACGTACTAATTGTACATAATTATTCATTAGTTTTTTTTGTTCTCTGTTGTTGTTTGTATATGTATACACATACATATAGATCCGAAGGATTATGGAAACGTTCTTATGATGATGATCGAAATGGTAAGATGATCATTTTTTGTACTTACTTTTTTTTGAAAAAATATTAATGAACATTGAACTCCTCATATTCAATTATCTGAATTGTTGTTATGGGGATTATTGGATGTTTGTCAGAGTTGTCCCTTTCTCTTCGTAGCACTGATACATCTACTCTGTTGCAAATGATTTTGAGCTATGTTGTTCAAGGTCTCTAACCATCGGTTACTAAATGTCTCGCGGAATCCAACTAGGTAGGTAGGTAACTTACGTACGAAGTTTTACGTTGCATCTGTCTGTCTGTCTGTCTGTAGGTACACTTACCAACACTGTCTCATTTCACTCGTCAGTGACTTCATGGTTTTGTGCCATGTTTTAGTTTGGCCACTTGTGTAAAACGTCGAAAAGTTGATTTATGTATGTATGACGGTTGTTAGGAAAAATTAGTAATTTTTGACATGAAGTAATGCTATTTGTGTGTGCGTAGAAATGTTTTGGTAATGAATTCAGTCAAACGACACAGATGCACCAGTTCCTTGATTTCTCTAATTCCAATCTTCCGAATTCTTCTTGAGCTTTTAATGGGACATCTCGAATTCTATCCTCGATCCGTAGTTTTTTTCGATTTCCAGTAATAAAACTGCTACTATCTTTACTACTAACGGATTTGAACTGACAATGGTATGGCTGTTTGAACTGATGTACATACGTACCTACGTACATACCAAGTTCTACGTTATAGCTCTCACTGTCTGTCTCACTGAATAGTAATTCAGAAATTAATTCGATTGCGAATTAATTAATTAAAACAGGTAATCCCTTTTATACATTTTGATAGAACAGTGAGAGGATGTAATTTGATCTGAAGAATTGTGATGTATTCGCGAGCTATACATATTTCGACCAATCTGATCACACATATATACACTTGTCAAGGCATTCTGATATGAAGATGAATAAAACTTCAACTACCTTTTCAAACCTTTTTCCGTACAATTCATTTTCAACAATCCTAAGTAATTGTCAATCTAACTCTTATACAATGATTAGTGTTTGTGTGTGTAACTCAAAGCTGTTTTAGATGATGATCGCCTTATTTTATTTTGTTTTAGTTTAAGCTTATTATTACTACAAGTTGAAAAAATTGAACCTTGAACCCCAATTGCAACTATCTCCTGTAAATAGTAGTGATTATTGATTTTCGACTAGTTCATTATTATGATTCTTTTGTGAGAATACATTTGCAAAACGAAAAAAAAACAGAACTTCTGTATAATTTCATATTGACACTATTGTGTAGTTCAGTTGCTTAATATTGAATATTAACAACTGAACTACACAATAGTGTCAATATGAAATTATACAGAAGTTCCGTTTTTTTTCGTTTTGCAAATGTATTCTCTCAAAAGAATTGATGATAATGAACTAGTCGAAAATCAATAATCACTACTATTTACAGGAGATAGTTGCAATTGTGGTTCAAGGTTCAATTTTTTCAACTTGTAGTAATAATAAGCTTAAACTACAACAAAATAAAATAAGGCGATCATCAGCTAAATCAGCTTTGAGTCACACACACACACATAGAAACACTAATCACTGTATAAGAGTTAGAGTGACAATTACTTAGGATGAACCGTATGAAATAATATTTGGAATGGTGATTGGAGTTTTATTCATCTTCATATAAAATGCCCTGACAAGTAAATATGTGCGACCAGATTGGTCGAAATATGTAAAGCGCAAATACATCACAATTTTTAAGATCAGAAGTACATCCTCTCACTGTTTCTATTAAAAATGTAATAAAAGGGATTACCTGTTTTTAATTAATTAATTCGCAATCGAAATAATTTTTTAATCACCATTCAGTGAGACAGACAGTCAGAGCTATAACGTAGAACCTTGGTATGTACGTGCGTACGTATGTACATCAGTTCAAACAGCCATACCATTGTCAGTTCAAAACCCTTAGTAGTAAAGATAGTAGCAGTTTTATTACTGGAAATCGAAAAAAACTACGGATCGAAGATAGGATTCGAGATGTCCCAGTAAAATAAATTTAAAAAGAGAGAAAAGGTCAACAAGAATTTGGAAGATTAGAATTAAAGAGAAGTCAAAGAACTGGTGCATCTGTGTCGTTTGACTGAATTCATTACCAAAACATTTCTACGCACACACAATTAGCATTACTTCAAGTCAAAAATTACATATTTGTCCTACCGAGCGTCATACATACACAAATCAACATTTCAAGGTTTAACACAAGCGGCCAAACTAAAAACATGGCACAAAACCATGAAGTCACTGACGAGTGGAATGAGCCAGAGTTGGTTAGGGTATAGACTACCTGGTTGGATTCCGCGAGACATTTAGTAACCGATGGTTAGAGACCTTGAACAACATAGCTCAAAATCATTTGCAACAGAGCAGATGTATCAATGCTACGAAGAGAAAGGACAACTCTGAAAAACATCCAATAATCCCCATAATGACAATGCAGATAAATGAATATGTGGAGTTCAATGTTCATTAATATTTTTTCAAAAAAAGTAAGTACAAAAAATTATCCTCTTACCATTTCGATCATCATCATAAGAACGTTTCCATAATCCTTCGGATCTATATGTATATGTGTATACATATA
The DNA here is from genome assembly GCA_944470395.2 of Schistosoma turkestanicum. Taxonomy (NCBI): domain Eukaryota; kingdom Metazoa; phylum Platyhelminthes; class Trematoda; order Strigeidida; family Schistosomatidae; genus Schistosoma; species Schistosoma turkestanicum. The sequence continues at coordinate 77,260,756 of OX103979.1, read as the reverse complement.
CAAACAACAACAGAGGACAAAAAACCAATTAATAATTATGTACAATTAGTACGTGATACAATTAAAATTTCATTACTCAGTTATTCCGACCGAAGCTGATACCTTGACACGTAGTGGTCAGGCTTGCTTATCGTCATGACCTAACCGAGCTATATTGGCTGGAACATATGTTCCTGAAGGTTCTACCATACCAGGCAGGTCAATTGGAGAACGATAAGACTAGAAGCAGCTACTCCAGGTCTGAGCGCAAAGTCGTACTGCTGACCGACTGCAGAGGGGTGTGACAGCAGTTAGGTGTTTCCCTCGGACAACAAGCATCACCTGCAGCGATGCTGCCTTCTCACAAGGAAGGAAGGGTTAGAAAAGGTCGACCCTAAAAAATGTCACACCACAGCGTACCACACGGATTTCCGTCTCCGGCGGTACGGATGGACACTAAGGACTTGCAAGAGGGGGGCTAATCCTCAAAAAACTTTTCATAAAAAGACCGTGCGTGACCGGCCTCAGGCAGTTGTCCTTTGGACTCTGCGGTCACGCAACCAGGTCGTTCAGACCAACAGTAATCTATCTTCCTTCTCAGGTTCCTCAAGAAACAACCTTTCACGGTTTGGGAAGCCGGGAAGTGACAACCGCCCTCATACCCGTAACAGCACGCGAGACCAAATCAGTCATAATCAAATCAAATCCTTCCTACTCATTTATTCTCTATATCATAATACCAAAAAAAATTCTGATCGATGGATGATATTCATTCAGTCCATATAACACGTCACAGACACACACACACACACACTTATACCCTAACTCTAATGACAACATTGATCTATGATAGTGATATGATAAAAATCTATGCAGTTGCACAATTCGATAAATAAACAAAGATCATATTCAATTAGAATATTTTTTCTAAAAAAAATTAATGATGGTTATATTTTACAGAAAAAAAAACGAAAATACAAGAGAACAATACACTAAATGAATAACATCGTAAACGTGTTGAAACACCAAACGAGACACACATACACACACAGATAAATTGAGTAAATAATAGTAATAATAATAATAATAATCACAAACAATTATCGATTAATTGAATCAATGAATATCACACCTACCTGTTCGATTCATCACCCATTTCGTCATCATCTTTGCAGCGTATAATACGTCCCGACTAGAGAATACAAGCAAATAGACGAAAATGTCAAATTGTGCATAATTCATGTTGTTTTTTGATTTCGTTTTTTAATATAGTGTTTTCAATGTTGAATGTTAGCAAATAAACGTGACAGCACATTGTTAAAATGTGCTGTCTGTTAGTCAATCAGTTACAATGGAGAACTTTGAACGTACATACGTACATCAGTTCAGGTTGCCGTAACGTATTAGAACAGAGACGCAACTGTCAGTTCAATTCGCATAGTCGCAGCGATAGCAGAAGTATTACTAGTAATGGAAAAGATTAGGGTTCGAAGCTATGATTCGAGAAGTATAATTCAGTGAGATAAATTTAGAAAACGAAAGACAGAGATGAAGAGGAATTCAGAAGGTTAGAATTTGAGAGAACGCAAAGAGTGGATGCACTTGTGCCACTGTGAGCAATGACATTCAAGGTCTCTGTGCGAATGTGGTGTGGCAATTTGAACTGATATATGTACGTACGAAGTCCTAAGGTGTTACTGACTGACTGACACGCAGTATAGAAGTAAAATATGCGTAAGTTTACGCGGTTTATGAAATATTTCAACTCTTCAAATCTTAAATAAATTGTACTGTGCTATATTTTGTAGAAGAAACATCTAAAGAGTATGCCACACAGACCAGTGTGTTTGTGAAGTTAGCAACTGGATGAACTGAGATGGTGTCGTCATCTTTCCGTCATAAAAAAATCATTAGATGACATGGTTTGCTCAACTTGTCACTACAGTACACTTTAGTATTTTTCTTTATTCAGATTAAGCTGATATAAAATGAAACAGCTTGGCAAAAATCATGTTTACTTTTCGAGTAACCCAAAAGCTTTTCAATATCCGAAATACCTACAACCCTAGAAGTGACTAGTTACACATACCGAAAGAAAGTTTGTTGTAGCACAAAACAGAAAGAAGAGATGATAACACTAGAGGTAGGTTGTCTGTTAGTGGGACATAGATGGAATTAAAGCATGAATACCTTGCTGCGCTCTGATTGGCTAATTTCCTAATCCAATCAGCGCTTGATCGATTCTTGGAGAACAGGATAAAAAATTTTCGTGTTGTTAGCTGCATGCTAATTGGCTGAATCTAATCCAGTCGATCACGTGAATTTCTATGAAGAAGCTTCTCATGTAAATGCTACAAAGAAACTAACGTTGTATCTATCTTTGCTTTCGCCATCACCTTTGGCTTCTTATTTCCATTTAACCTTGCTATTCGGAATATAATCTTTTCCTGTTCAACCGTGTTTTTGATTCCTGGGAACTTGTCCAGTGTATTGTGGTCAGATAATACTAAGCAATAGGATTTAGCTGGGAATTATTCAAGCAAGCGTTACAATACTGTCCTGTTTGATCAATTTTCTACGTACCGGAGATAACATAAGCACCAAATTAGAGACAGTTATAGTTGTTAGAGAGTACATTTTATCGAGAAGTAAAAATCGTACCCAATTGTAGAGTACAAAATGAACATCATCCATGTACCACAATATTACACATATTTATACCTATGGACTTACTCGATTGCGTGTAATGACAATCTTAGAAAGATCACCACGATCCATATTCGATTTGTCCATAACAGCATTACTACCACCTGCTCCGCTACCGCCGCCACCTCCTCCACCAGCAGCTGATTTAATCTGGACAATAATACACATAGAATATGATTCCCCATGGTAGGCATACAACATTAAATCCCGTTGTTTAGTTGTGTTTAATTAAAAACGAACGCATAAACTTGCCCTCTCTCTAATCAGCAGAGATTGCTGCAAAAGAATGATTTTTTTTGGCTTGCAAAAATATGTATACATACTGATATACTTTTTCTTAAATATATATACAGAAATAATTAGTTCTAGGCCTTCTTCAATCGGCATTTTCATAAATCAGGCAACAGATGATGATCAGATAACAACAACCCGATGGTAATCAATATTTATTTTACGTTCTATAACAGTTTTCCTCTCTCTCTCGCGTACGCGCGCGCTCTACGGACTCAAATTTTTGTTTTTAGCAAAAAACCATTTTATTTCTCGTCATCTACAATAAAAATATCTATTAAATCTAAAAGAAGAAGAATAATTATTGGAGTACTACACACATGGTTGATACACTCTTTCACAATGATTGTTGTTGATATTTAGCAATAACAACGCATGTATCAATCAATCACTGAATCTTCCATGAACCATTTCCTTCCTCCGGTTTTATTCAAATTGACAAAGAATTAATTGAATGATGTGATGAGATGGTTGCTTTCTTGAAGAAATTTAAAGTTTGTTATAGGCGCTAGCTCTGAAATAAATGAAAGCTAAATAATTATGAAATAAAAGCACCTGTTTTTCTTTTTCCAGAATAGAAAAACAATTCAGCTGACTTGAAATTTCTGGATCCAACAATTATTAATCATACAAATATTCGGAGTAGTAGTATTAGTAGTAGTATGGTGAAAATCTCTAAAAAAACAGGGCTGTTTTTTTTTGATTTCTTGGTTTCCACCGACAATAGTGTGAAAAAATAATATGTAGGAGAGATAGTCCTCTGGAGTTTTACTCTGTAATTTATTATATGCACCAGCGTATTTATATATAGAGAGAGGTATACTCACAGGGATATGTGAAGAATTTAGCAGCATATTTTTTTCACCATACACCACTGTCCCTATCATTTCCACATATATAAATACGCACATATATATATGTATATATGTATATATATATACTAGCTAGTATTGCTCAGAGCCATTTTGCTCTGTTTCATTTCCTGTGCTTCACATAGAACAATTTTAATCGCTCTACAAAAAAACGAAAACTCGTTTTTGATTAGTAAAATATTCATTAAGAAGATAAGAGGATTAGGTCAGTAGTGTGTGTGTATAGGCTAGAATGCATGCATTTAAACATAGAAAATGAGAACATGCATATGTTAAACAAATAAATGAATATAAATCACAAAAATATAATTACTTGGTACTGTACTGTACTGTGTTGAACTACTTGATATAATACAATTGACAACGGCGTCTCTGAACTGATGCACGTACATACGAAGTTCTACGTTGTAGCTGACTGACTTATACAATACAAGTTAACTTACGTCACTTCAGTAGCATCCTATATGGCTGACATCATTATATTAACACACACGAATAAGAGCAATTCAAACTATATCAATCAAATACCCTATCACTATTTTTTCTGATGATAATCTTACTAGATGTTATCCAGTAAACAATATTGTCTTGCTGTTGTGATTAGTGCGACAGCAACTTGTCTAATATATACTTTACTATATACTTAATACTATTCGTGTAGTATGGCTAAGAATCAGTCTCAATAGCACAGATGTATATATATATATATATATATATATATATATATATATATATATATGTTCACTGTTTGTGAAACGAGAAAATAGAAACACAAGTAAAGAGTACTTAGTATTCACACTTAAAATGCACTACGATTTTACGGGCAGCAATTGACAGTATCGTTACTTGTGATAAACAAGAAGGATTAGTTCAGCTAGTTAGTGTGTGAATTTTCCGGAGACAGTACAATCACTGTTAATCAACAACATCGATTTCCCAACAGAATATCAACATGGAAAAGACAAAATCCTAATAAATAATGCTTACATCATCACGATAATAATCTCCTCTTCGTCGTTCATGGGTGCGGTCTGAAATTAAAAGTCAAATTACAATGTAAGTTTGAAAACCATATGAAAATGTATCACTAGAGTACACTGTGATATAGCTGGTACAGAAATAACAAAGGAATGCTACACTTACTGGGAGACAAAAATCCTGGAGGACTATGGTCCGGTGCGTGGTTTTGACGATTAGCTTCTTTAGCAGCACGCCGACTACGATCTTCTTCAACGAGCTGTTCTAGAGCAGCTCTGCTACGTTCCATATGAGAGGCATAACCTGCACTTGGACGAACGGCAGTTGGCGAAAGAGGAGTGTGATCACGTCTGTTACCACCTATATTTCGACTTGAACCGCGTGGAGAAGGCGTTCGTGACCAGGATCGCTATACGACAAAAAGGAATCACAACTTATGAATATGAGATAATATCCGATAAGAACACATAAAAGTCTATTATAACTACTATCATCATTATCTACATACCAAACCAGCATCTTTGTTATTAGAAAGAGATCCATTAGTCTGGAGTTCTTTCAATGCATCTCGAGCTTCATTATTGTCAGGATCCAATTTGATTGCGCGATTCAACAACTGTTCTGCCTTGCTTATTTCCTTACGCCCAATTCTGCAAAGAATAATAACATTTTACACACGCACATATAAAGAAGCTATTTAGTCAAACAGCTAAAGAAGCTTTTACATTACTGATTTCAAATTGCAGTCAACGCGTTTTTTGTGTGAGATAGATGCCAAATACAAAAAAAGCAGTAAAATTCTGTGACTAGAGATCAAAAAATCAATTTTATACATGATAGGTCGACTGGCTTTATCCAGCCCTTTTTCAACCTTGCTATTTTTCGTTTTCAAAGAAGGATAGTTGCGATTGTTTGCAATAGCTGAGAGCTGCGAAATCCTACTTTTAGTTTCTTCATCAGTACGATGCATCCAATAGGATCAAGCTACAATACTAGTAATTATCATCCTAATCATATTTGCGTCCCAATTAACAGATTACGTTTATTTTTTTTTTCAATTACAGTTATGGAGATTAGTGTTTCATGAATCAATTATTGTTAGATCGTCATTAGAAACCTGGAAACACTGGACGACCGCTTCGTCCTGGCATAGGACTCATCAACAGTGAGCTTCTACGACTCCAGCATCTCAAAAGATTCGAACCCAGGATATTCGGTCGTGCGCACGAACGCCTAACCTCTGGACCACTGGGCCGGCATCCATTGCTATTGATGTTGATTGATGATTTCGATCAGAAGATTACGTTTACACGTTCACGCTTTACTGAAAGTAATGGGAAAGCCGCGTGAATAATTTCAAATGATTTTCCTTTAGGGAATCAATGTTTGTAAGCATTTTTCTAAAGTATTTTTCATCTCCTACATATTTATGTCAACTACTGCCAATAGATGATGAGATTTAGTCAGTTTGCATAGTTTAATAAATTCATCCCCCATCAAGTGAATATGAATGCTACTACTAGTTCTTGTGATAAAATTCGTTCCCAATGTTTAATTTTCTCATCATAATCATGATGACTTACGCTTTCTTTTTCTTCTTGTTAGTATTCTTCTCTAATGAATTGTTGTGACAACTACAAGTGATGCACATTAGATATATGATATACATAGAAAGATAGATAGATAGACAGATAGATAGATATAATAACATTAAATATCGTAATTTTTTGATTTTATCCGTACTTAACACACAAATTACAAAACTTACTCGCCAGCATAGGCAACTAGTGTCTGGACCAGATAATTCTTAGCATTCACATGATTCGGTTGAATTTCAAGACTTTTCTCTAAATCTTCTACTGCTTTTGTGTACGTACCGATTGAGGCATAACTTTATGAACATAAAATAAAAAGAATATATAACATATAAGTACATAAAAACTAAGTAAAGATTATTAGGATACTACAACTACTACTAATGGTATTCGTCTGTTCAGAGTGAATTGCTTATTTCTCCCATTAGTCCATTTACCAGGCGCGCACATAAGGTCGTGTATTTGGCTTCGAATCATATCATAAGTATGATGATACTACCGGGTTGCCTGATTATAGCTGCTACCTTGACGTGGTGGTCCGGCTTGCCTATCGTGATCACCCAACCGAGCTATATTGGCTGGAACATATGTTCCTGAAGGTTCTACCATGCCAGACAGGTCGATTGGAGAACGATGAGACTAAAAGCAGCTACTCAAGGTCCGAGGGTGAAGTCGTACTGTAGAGGGATGTGACAGCAATATGGTGTTTCCCTCGGACAACCAGAATCTGCAGCGATGCTGCCTTCTCACAATGGGAGGGAAATAAAAGGAAACTTCAACCCTAAGAATGTCACACCTCACCCTACATCACGGATTTCCGTCTCCGGTAGTAAGGTCTTTTAAACAAGAAGGGAGCTAACACTTTAAATACTATCCATGTAGAGGCTGTGCGTGACTGGCCCTAAGCAGTTGTCCGCTGTGTTCTGCGGTCACGCCCCTAGGTCTTTAAGACCGACACTAATCTACCTTCCTTTTCAGGTTACTCAAGAAACACCCTTCCACAGTGTGAGCAGCCGGGAAGTGACAACCGCCCTCATACCCGTAACAGCACGCGAGACCAAACTGGTCACAAACAAAACCTGGTTGCCCGAACCGAATTAGTTAAGAGGGTTAATTTACTGTTGCGCTTTATTCGGCTATGGAGCTTCTTTGATACTTACAGGCATCATACGAGCAGGTTTAGTTAAAAAAAAAACAATGAAATGGCCATTAAATTGTGCGATAATTCAATACATATTAATACACGATTGTTTAACTATTATAACTACCTGTTTACTTTGTCTTTTTTAAAAATAAAAAAACGTTATCCAGCTACGAACGTTAAACATATTTTAATGATAAACATATATATATATATATATATATATATATATATATATATATATACAGTGGAATATATATCATCTACCAAAAAAAAGTCCAAAATGAAATATAATTAGATCATGATTACAAGCCTACACACTGGATCAATATCAATATATAATTTGAACAACACAAATACTGATGTAACCAACTTACAGAGCACCACGGGCAACATAGGCATCTGGATTAGTTGGTTCAACTTCAATTGCAAAATTGTAACATTGTAATGCTTCAGTATTTCGACTTTCTTTGAAATATTTCACACCTTGAGCGACACTAATAACAAAATGAAAGATAAATTATAAAGGGTTAGTTAAGATTGGATAGTAGGGATGCTGCTGTAATATTGATATTATTGTTATTGTTTTAACTAAGATGATTATTACACTCAGACAGACAAAGAGACAGATACAACGCAGAACTTCGTACGTAAGTACATCAGTTCAGGTTGCCATACCACATCAGCACAGAAACGCAACTTTCAGTTCAAATCTAATAGTGGTAGAGATATTAAAAGTATTACTGGTAGTGGAGAAGGTTAGGGTTCGAAGATATGATTCAGGAGTATAATTCAGTGAGATAAATTTAGAAAGAGACGATGAGGAATTTAGGAGGTTAGAATTTGAGAGAACACAATGAATGGATGAACCTGTGCCATTGCAAACAATTTTGAGCCATGTCATTCAAGGTCTCTAACCATCAGTGACTTTCGTCTCGCGGACCCCAACCAAGTAACCTACACCTACGAACATGACTTAGTCCACTTGTCAGTGATTTCATGTATTTCTGCCATGTTTTGGTTTGGTCGCCCCTAGCTTTCTTCCAACCTACTCCTACACAACAAAACATAGCTTGTCGAGGCAGTCGGTGGTTAGCGACACGTAACACTGATGATTACATTAGAACCGCATTGACAATAGAACACATAAAAATACTTACTGTTTCATTGAGAAATTCAACAACTGAGTACGTCTCAATTCACAAGCCATTTCGGATTTTGGTAATCGGATTCTACAAACAAGAAAAAAAATATGTGGTTATCCAAGTGTCAACACAGAGTTTGGATTATTTTTTCTGCAATTTCTAAATCATTAACCGATGCACAGAACAAGTTAAAAATACATGGGTAAAAATAAAATGTCAATAGTACGTATTTCATGTAGACTATAGATGATAAATGCCTCTACGTAATCTTACTTATTAATACAAAATAGTAGACTACAAGCTGATGAACGTGGTATTCCCATACGAGCGCATAGAACTTGTAGTCCATCTGGATTACGAAATTGCGGTGTTGATTCAAGATAGGCTTCATACGATTTTCCGTCCAAATTTTGAAGTTTTCTAATTCACAAAATTAACATAATAAGAGTGGAAATGTTAGGACAAAATTTAAGTAATATTAATTAATTACTAGGAAATTTTTGAAAAAAAATAAAACAAACATATCAACTACATCAAGTCAAACTGGAATATGAATTCAATACTTTAAACAACAGATTGTAATGTAAACAACCATTGACATTCAAAATGAATTTTTTCCTCAAAAGTTGGTCTTATTTAATTTTGTGGATTACCGAAACAACTGAAAGACAATTGATACCAAAGTAAATTAATCAGCAGGACCTTACGCTGTAACCTATTCCTAACCTAGGAATTACTTACTCAGAAAATTTCGGTATGTCAGTTTTACTATTGACATTGTATTATTTAACAATTCCTGGAAACCAGATACATCCACCTAACTCCGCCTGAAGCCTCTCTGGAGCTACTCCCTGCCCCAAGCCCGGATAAAGGGGGAGAGTCGGGCACGAGGTTGACGACCCTATCCCATAAAAAAAAACTAACTCACTGAGAAAACGCTAACCAAGAAACATAATTCAAACAGTTTTAACTCTGCCCTGGGAGTTAGGTCTTCTTTCAGAACAGTTATGACGTTTCATGATGAAAGTCGAGTTTCTTAGGAAATAGAGAAAGATATGAGAAGAATGAACAAAAGTTGGATAGAATTGAAAAGGTAGGCCCAGGAAAGAGTAGGTTGGAGCAGAGTGGTAACTAAGTAAGATGCATCCATCTATAATGTCTTTTTAGTTGGAATCTTTGCTCTTTCCTCACTTTCAACTTACACTTGTTATACTGTAAGGTGTGACAATTCAGTAGTAGGTTATATGTTACATCTGAAATACATATTGGCAGCCCCAGACTAATTTGTGTACTAAACCGTGAGGAACAATGATATCACCATTTTTAATTGAAAATCGATCACAACTACACCATAACACAAAGGGTGTTTAAAATATACGTGGTAAACTCATGATTAAAAATGTTTATTGAAATATTTTTAAAAATTTTTAAATGTACTTACTTGTAATACAGAGGCATATCATCATCAGTTATGATACCCTAGAAAAAACAAATGGAAAAGAATTGATAAATAGAGATAATGGGACATAAAAAGGAAGATTATTGGCTTAGATTGCAATTTTTCAACTTACCAGCTTCAAATCTCCATAGATATCACGATTAAGCATCTTTGCATTCATGCTTAATATTAGACGTCCACCTCCATGAATGTCGAGAATAAATGCTATAATGGAAATTTTTAAAATAGTAAATTTAATTTATCAGTTATTGATGAAATCAAAGTTAAGTATCAACTGCTTATTTAAGATGTGGTTTGTAGAGAAACGGCCGATCTGCTAGTTTACCGTTTACTAAATAAAGTATGGATGGAAACGAGCGTCCAAAGATGTGAAATAATCGGACTATGGTATTCACTACATTGTATTTCAAACTAATATAAGATCAGCGGGATAGTTTAGAGATGCGAGTTTTTCCAACTACTGAGTGGTTAGGTATTGTGTATTACGGATTTCAAGACAAACAACTGGTATATACCATAAGGATTTGATTTAATTAACGATGCCCGTAACGATTCAAAAAGTGGATTGTCAACCGCCAGGTAGTGTTTGTATATTCTAGTTATTCGTTAGCAGCTAGGAATCGCTGACACTTCTTACAAAACACACACCCCGCTTTTCAGCATACAAAACCTTATGCGTGTTACCTGGTAAACACCTAGATGATCAGTAATACAAGAACATGCACATAAAGTCACAAAAAACTACTCACCACGAACTTTATCACCGATTTGAAAAGCATCCAAAGCGTTGCCGTGAGCATTATATCGCGGAAGCTGTCGCAATGGACAAAAGCCCTAAAGAACGAACATATAAAGATTGGTAAAAAGACAATTACCGTAATTTTGAGACCTTCAAAATCACGCCGAGGTCCTTGATCATATGCCAGAATAGAGACAACAAGACCGGAGTCTTGTATTACACTGATAACACCAACTAGTACATCATCACGTCGACATGTCTAATGCAAAAAGAAACATTTGATTAGAAATCGAAATATTAGCAAAAAATACATACAACATTCGTGAACAGTATACATGTTTCCACTTATCGAATACGGGTTTATGCACTCAGTTCTAAGCTATTTATGCGATGATCCTATCTGACTGCCAGAAATGAAGTAGGTGAAACGGCATTTAGACCTGAGACCTACTGGATGTAATTTAGTTACTTTAGTCATTTAGCTACTACTCTCAAACAGTATAAACATTAGGTAAATCCACGAGCTATATGGGGTCAAATTGCTACGTCGATACAGTGGGATTAAATTATAGAGATGAATACGGGAGTATTTTCAATTCTTTATGTATACTAAGAGGATAACCTTATCATCATCCTGGTCTGTATGATAAAAAGACATTTATGCTCTTTAAAACCTGAACAATAGTGAAATCCCAAACTGATCATGATATGGTGTCAAACAGCATAGATGGGATTCATAGTATATTACGATCGATGGTTGAGAGTTAGTATACGATTCAAAAAAAGGGTTTAGTGTTTACAGCAGGTGAACTAACTAATTTGAACTAATCACTTTGGACTAGTGAACAGCTGTGATTCAGTACCACTGTAATTGCTTTTGACTCTGAGATACTTTCGGTGTTAGCGACAATGAGGATGCCGAAACTAGAATGGATAGAACAAGGTTTTAACATCTAGTTTAATGGTTAAAAATGAAGTGCTATATTCGCCAAGTTACCATCAATTAGATCATTAACTTTGTATTTATATTTCTTGAAAACTTATTTCCTGTTTTAAGATCAACACAACAGACTAGTGGCTTTTACTTTATACCATACAAAATACTTCGATACAATAAACCGTTAAAAACTATTGAGAAAAACCTTACTTAACGCATAGTAAAAGCGAGTGTGGAACACTCCAAATAATCGCTTTCTCTAAAGCAGAAAATGTTTATAACTTCAGTTGTTATATCAAGCATTCAGACAATAGGCTTTATTAGTAGAGAACTGAGCTAATAGAGTAGGAATGCTAAAAGTGAGAACAAATTCCACTCATGATCTTATAGCTTTATCGAGTTCATGGTAGATTTTGTGAAGCTTATGAAGCTTCATGAAGCTTAAACAGTATGAGATAGATCTAAACAAAAGATATCATCGACGACTTATTTGCACCGTTCACATTACGTAGCGAGATTCCTGCAATCCAAAGATAAACGTTAAGATTGATACTGTACTCTTACAAATCTCATTACCTTTGTCGAAAAGCATTTGACGAATTCACTTATGACTGGCCAGAAAGGGCTTCCAATGTTAAAATATTGTTTTGAAACCATCATTTACGAGCGAAGTCAACTACTAGTATTTTAAAATCTAAAGATGTAGATGAAGCGAATAATGGTTTTGCCTAGGCACTCGATAGCACAGAACACCGTTGTCTTTCTACCACCAGCAAAAAGACTTGTAGTTTTCTGTGTACAGATGAGTGACTATAAATACATAACGAGGCAATCACTCATACAGGACGAATAAAATAAAAGTGACCGCTAAACCTAACCTGAATTATGAGTAAAACTTAGCTTACAGCATAAAATTGGTCCCGGCGTATTTCATCAGGAACATCCATGAATGTCTCGATAGGAGGAGCAACAGCACAAAATGCTGCAGCCTGTTCATCCGGCCAAACTGGTACATTAGGTGGTGGTGCCTGTATTGGCGGATTTGTATTTGGAGGCAGGTTTAAGAGACGTTCCAAATCATTCCCTTCGGCTGGCGGGGGTCTGTGCATTCGGCTAATTATTTCAGCCCTGGAACATAAGAGGTGCTCCAGTTTCGCACCAAAGGTAGTCCTGGAAAAAAAGCATTGCACTTTAATGAAATTATCATTTCACTAGTAAAACCGTAGACAAATTAGTAACATAAAGTGATACGAAATAACCGTTAATCCTAGCGACGAACGGGTACTTACATGATAGATGCACAAAGTCAAAACGTGCTGAACCGAAGGCCGATACACACTTAAACAATAGGGATAAAAAAACTTTCGTTAGAGCTTATGTTCTGTATCGAAAAAACGCATTATGAGGACATACGTTGCTTGAATTTCGAATTTTCGTGTGATTAAACGAAGATATCACTAAAATTGTTTTTCGGGATAAGCGCGCGTTTTGAGTTAACAGTTGTGACGTTAGCATTTCTATGTTTATTGGATCGATTTCAGCCTCAGTAATAAAGGTGAGGGTTCGGTCGACCTATATTAAACTTTGCATATTATTTTAAGTTTAGATTCATCTTTTTAAAAGTGTTCACTTATGAGGCTAATACCACCGAATCGAGCACTCGATGAGAAAAATGGAATTTCATTTCGCGTTTATTCGATCATGGCTTATAAACCCTCTTGAAGTGGACTCAGAGAATGTTAGTTCTAGAGGAAGCGAAAAGTAAAGACATCTTGACATCTAAATAATTTCACATGATGCAAAATTCCAACATAAGATACGTATATTTATATACAGGGGGGTAAACGGTGTTTCAAGCGTTCATCATAAGGGAGTTGGGTAAGACCCATCACTAGCTTAGTTCACACACGATTGGTAAGCTTAAGTGCTATGTTATTCTTGTTAGACGTGATCGAGCTGTTTGACTGCAATACTCGAGGTGAGATCTCACATAGATTCGGTACATAACTGGAAACATATACTCGTCAGGACATTTAGATGCTCGTTGAAAAGACCATAACACCTGAGAACCTTCGATAAATCCTGTCTTACAATGTGCATTTGTTTTCTTAATTCTAGGTTTCTTTGTTCCTAAATACTTTGGGGCGATGTACCGTTAACTAATGTCATTTCGTATGTTCACAGTCACATTCTTTTAAGAAATAATGTCAAACCTTCAACTATGGGACTTCCTGGCTAATTCATCCACGTCAGCTTGTTAATGATAATGATTTTGATGATCAGCCTCACTTCTAACTGCTCTCCAAATTCTGTGTTACAGATTTTCAGTCTTCTGGGAATAAATCATCTTATCTGCACAGGGATCTAAAGCAATGATTAGCATGAACTGACTACCCAAAAACACTGGATCTTGAGGTTTGTTTTCTAGTTTTTAACTCGGTGGAAGCATTCTCTCATTTGAGTAGATCTTTATGTGGGCAACCAGGCTGGATTCCAATATTCGAATTATGAGTTTTGTGTGCGTCATTGATAAATTCATCCTTTCCTCTTCACTTCCAAGTACTAGCTTCAAAATCCTATCTCATCGGCTTTTGTCTCCAACCCACTGACCAAACCTTATTATCTTAGTAATATTTACTCCAGAACCCTAATCGGTAATACAATCTTGGTGGCAGATCCGACTAACTCCGGACCATCTGCTTGATGTTTTATCACCGTCATTTTCTTCTGACTCCTGTGGATTTTAAGTATTTGAACTAGGAAACAATAAAACTTCTTCAAAAGTGATGTTTATAGATTTTGTTTGGGTTGGGTTTCTTTTAATTTACTGCCTGGTATTTTCCTGTAGTTATCTCATTAGTTTTAGCTTTTGGACTAATCCATTCATTTACATTATCTAATTTTTCCTTTGGGAGAGCTCTTTACTCTGCAAAGCTTATAGCAGCATACTCCACAGAAACAGTGGTAACAGTAGACGAGCTTGTAGTGGCATAGTTTTACGAAGATATTACAATTGGTGAAATGGAAACATTTATTATTGTACTTAATTCTAACAGTAACTGTTATATTGTACTCCTTTTTGTTTAT
>OX103979.1:77228289-77245329 GCA_944470395.2 Schistosoma turkestanicum | reverse complement strand
GAGACCTGCTGGATGTAATCTAGTTACTTTAGTCATTAAGCTACTACTCTCAAACAGTATAAACATTAGGTAAATCCACGAGCTATATGGGGTCAAATTGCTACGTCGATACAGTGGGATTAAATTATAGAGATGAATACGGGAGTATTTTTAATTCTGTATGTATACTAAGAGGATAACCTTATCATCATCCTATTCTGTATGATAAAAAGACACCATTCAGGCTCTTTAAAACCTGAACAGCAGTAGTGAAATCCCAAATTAATCATGATATAGTGTCAAACAGCATAGATGGGATTCACAGTATATTAAGATCGATGGTTGAGAATTGGTATACGATTTAGAAAAGGGTTTATTGTTTACAGCAGGTGAACTAACTAATCACTTTGGACTAGTGAACAGGTGTGATTCAGTACCACTGAAATTTTTTTCGACTCTGAGATACTTTCGGTATTAGCGACAATGAGAATGCCGAAACTAGAATAGATGGAACAAGGCTTTATCATCTAGTTTAATGGTTAAAATGAAGTGCTATATTCGCCAAATTACCATCAGTTAGATCATTAACTTTGTATTTATATTTTTTGACAACTTATTTCCTTCTGTTATAAGATCAACACAACAGACTAGTGGCTTTTACCTTATATCATACAAAATACTTCGACACAATAAACCGTTAAAAACTATTGAGGAAAACCTTACTTAACGCATAGTAAAAGCGAGTGTGGAACACTCCAAATAATCGCTTTCTCTAAAGCAGAAAATGTGTTTATAACTTCAATTGTTATATCAAGCATTCAGACAATAGGCCTTATTAGTAGAGAACTGAGCTAATAGAGTAAGAATGCTAAAAGTGAGAATAAATTCCACTCATGATCTTATAGCTTTATCGAGTTGATGGCACATTTTGTACGGATGGATTCTCCATGAAGCTTAAACAGTATGAGATAGATCTAAACAAAAGATATCATTGAGGACTTATTCGCACCGTTCACATTAAGTAGCGAGATTCCTGCAATCCAAAGATAAACGTTAAGACTGATACAAATTCCATTACCTTTGTCACAAAGCACTACATGAATTCACTTATGACTGGCCAGAAAGGGCTTCCAATGATAAAATATTGTTGTGACACCATCATTGACTCAACTATTGAGTAGGCTCGCCTTAATAGTTGTAGTAGCGATAGATCATTAGGTAACCAAGTAAATCAAATGTCCCTGAATTACAAATTTATGAGGGATGTCAACTACTAGTATTTTAAAATCTAAAGATGTAGATGAAGCGAATAATGGTTTTTCCTAGGCACTCGAGAGCACAGAACACCGTTATCTTTCTACCACCAGCAAAAAGACTTGTAGTTTTCTGTGTACAGATGAGTGACTATAAATACATGACGAGGCGATCACTCATACAGGACGAGTAAAATAAGAGTGACCGCTAAACCCAACCTGAATTATGAGTAAAACTTAGCTTACAGCATAAAATTGGTCCCGGCGTATTTCATCAGGAACATCCATGAATGTCTCGATAGGAGGAGCAACAGCACAAAATGCTGCAGCCTGTTCATCCGGCCAAACTGGTACATTAGGTGGTGGTGCCTGTATTGGCGGATTTGTATTTGGAGGCAGGTTTAAGAGACGTTCCAAATCATTCCCTTCGGCTGGAGGGGGTCTGTGCATTCGGCTAATTATTTCAGCCCTGGAACATAAGAGGTGCTCCAGTTTCGCACCAAAGGTAGTCCTGAAAAAAAAAGCATTGCACTTTAATGAAATTATCATTTCACTAGTAAAACCGTAGACAAATTAGTAATATAAAGTGATACGAAATAACCGTTAATCCTAGCCAAGAATGGGTACTTACATGATAGATGCACAAAGTCAAAACGTGCTGAACCGAAGGCCGATACACACTTAAACAATAAGGATAAGAAAACTTTCGTTAGAGCTTATGTTCTGTATCGAAACAACACATTATGAGGACATACGTTGCTTGAATTTCGGATTTTCGTGTGATTAAACGAAGATATCACTAAAATTGTTTTTCGGGATAAGCGCGCGTTTTGAGTTAACAGTCGTGACGTTAGCATTTCTATGTTTATTGGATCGATTTCAGCCTCAGTAATAAAGGTGAGGGTTCGGTCGACCTATATTAAACTTTGCATATTATTTTAAGTTTAGGTTCATCTTTTTAAAAGTGTTCACTTATGAGGCTAATACCACCTAATCGAGCACTCGATGAGAAAAATGGAATTTCATTTCGCGTTTATTCGATCATGGCTTATAAACTCTCTTGAAGTGGACTCAGAGAATGTTAGTTCTAGAGGAAGCAAAAAGTAAAGACATCTTGACATCTAAATAATTCCACATGATACAAAATTCCAACATAAGGTACGTATGTTTATATACAGGGGGGTAAACGGTGTTTCAAGCGTTCATCATAAGGGAGTTGGGTAAGACCCATCATTAGATTAGTTCCCACACGATTGGTAAGCTTAAGTGCTATATCATTCTTGTTAGACGTGATCGAGCTGTCTGACTGCAATACTCGAGGTGAGATCTCACATAGATTCGGTACATAACTGGAAACATATACTCGTCAGGACATTTAGATGCTCGTTGAAAAGACCATAACACCTGAGAACCTTTGATAAATCCTGCCTTATAGTGTGCAGTTGTTTTCTTAATTCTAGGTTTCTTTGTTCCTAAATACTTGGGGGCGATGTACCGTTAACTAATGTCATTTCATATGTGCACAGTCACATTCTTTTAAGAAATAATGTCAAACCGTCAACTATGGGACTTCCTGGCTAATTCATCCACGTCAGCTTGTTAATGATAATGATTTTGATGATCAGCCTCACTTCTAACTGCTCTCCAAATTTTGTGTTACAGATTTTCAGTCTTCTGGGAATAAATCATCTTATCTGCACAGGGATCTAAAGCAATGATTAACAAGAACTGACTACCCCAAAACACTGGATCTTGAGGTTTGTTTTCTAGTTTTTAACTCGGTGGAAGCATTCTATCATTTGAGTAGATCTTTATGTGGACAACCAGGCTGGATTCCAATATTCGAATTATGAGTTTTGTGTGCGTCATTGATAAATACATCCTTTCCTCTTCACTTGCAAGTACTAGCTTCAAAATCCTATCTCATCGGCTTTTGTCTCCACCCCACTGACCAAACCTTATTATCTTAGTAATATTTACTCCCGAACCCTAAGCGGTAGTACAATCTTGGTGGCAGATTCGACTAACTCCGGACCATCTGCTTGATGTTTTATCACCGTCATTTTCTTCTGACTCCTGTGGATTTTAAGTATTTGAACTAGGAAGCAATAAAACTTCTTCAAAAGTGATGTTTATAGATTTTGTTTGGGTTGGGTTTCTTTTAATTTACTGCCTGGTGTTTTCCTGTAGTTATCTCATTAGTTTTAGCTTTCGGACTAATCCATTCATTTACGTTATCTAATTTTTCCTTTGGGAGAGCTCTCTACTCTACAAAGCTTACAGCAGCATACTCCACAGAAACAGTGGTAACAGGAGACGAGCTTGTAGTGGCATTGTTTTACGAAGACAGTACAATTGCTGGAATGGAAACATTTATTATTGTACTTAATTCTAACAGTAACTGTTATATTGTACTCCTTTTTGTTTATCTGTAATAAAGGCTATCTCCCTCGCGCCCGGAGTTATTCCCATTCCGCTTCTCTCCGCGGTGGTTGTTAGCCGCTTCTTTATTCTGATCTTGATATTATTTCAATTACACGAGGGCAATGAAAAATATACTTCTTCATCCAGAACAGTCTTCTCTCTGACTTCTGCATTTGTCGGTACTTTACTTGGTAATCTCGCGAAGAAGTGTATATGACATCTCACTATAATTCGTGAGAGACGAATACGAACACGCGTCAAATACGGGGAGTCTGTCGTTTTTCTACCCACTTCTCGTACGATTTTAACGGTTGTATAATATGTATTGATATTTTCTTATATATACCATAACTACAACAGCGTATGAAAATGGTGGATAGATCCAAAAATGACGATTACTTAGCAGACTCCCAGATAAACGTCCCTAATTTCCGACCTGTCGCATTTATTCCCCACGATCCAGGATCTGGTTCTCTGCACTAGAATCTCAGTTTGGGATCACGAGCCGCATCACGAACCAGCGGCAAATGTTTATCTACGCCCCGAAGTCTTTCCGTGAGGACGGCATAGCCGCTGTTCGTGAGGTAGTTCTTAATCCTACTGTGCCTGATATATACGTTCGTCTTAAACAGGCGATTCTCAGACATTTCTTCCCATCTAGGCAGGAACGCCTGAGAACATTGCTAACACCTCACCCCATGGATGATGCTAAACTCGGCCACCACACCACGCGCCTGCAATCCTTGGCAGGACACACGACAGCCGACTGTGACATAGTCAGGGAATTGTGGTTCGAAGCATCACCAGCACAGGTCCAGGCTACGATCACGGCTCTGCCCGAGGATGCTCCACTTAACCGAGCTGCCCTCATAGCAGACAAAGTCGTAGTGCCGATTAGCTCGCGAGACAACTACACAGTTGCCTCCACGTCAAACGCATATGTTGACGTCGATGCTTATCACCTTCAGGCTCGAAGAGACCGGGGTTGCTGTATCCAAAACTGTCTCAAATTTCGAGATCGATCTTTCATTCCTGAACACAACGCCCCTCGAGCCTGCTCATGATCAAGAAAGGCTGCAAGTATTTACCCCTAGCGGGCATCTTCGAAGCTAGGCCCAAAGGCGGCTTCGGAAGCGAGTACCGATCGGTGCTGGTTCCACCGAACTTTTAGGTCTGGTGCCCGGCATTGTCGATCTCCCTGCGGCCCCTAACCTCAAGTTAGCCGTCTATTTTATGTGCACGATATCGACACTAACGCTAGGTACCTCGTTGACACTGGTGCCCAAGTTTCTGTCGTACCACTTAGTAGCAACAAGACTCAACCTACGATGCTTCGACAACCCGCTGTGAATGGCTCTGTCTTCCAACCTTTGGTATAAGACAGCTGTCGGTCAACGTGAGCAAGCTATGACAGTATCTGCGGAAGTGCATCTTTGCCGATGTTCCCACAGCCATACTCGCCATCGATTTCCTAAGTGTTACGGGAGAAATGAAGACATTTTGCTGATCAAAACCTTTATATATAAATATCGATGTCACTGTGTTTTTTGGGTATATTTGTTTTACTTAACTTATGAACTTGTTTGAATTGTTATTTTCGGCCATTTTGGACTCCTGTTTCTCTTGGTTGTTCGTTTGCAGTTTTTTGCTCCAAGAACCTATAAAATAGAAGGTAATTGTAATTATTATAATTATTGTTGTTAGAACGACATTGGTCGTCTATTTGTAATAAACCAAGGATATTTTGGTCGATTAATTGTGAATTGGCAATAAACTTTGGTACTTAACTTTGGAGTTTCCTTTTGGTTTAATATTTGGGATCGTGAATTGCAAATAGATCGACAAACTGTGCTTCTAAGGATCAAAGAGCGAAAAATTGGACGTAACACTACGGCACCATGTACTGTTAGTCGGTTCACGTAGGCTGCAGCTAATGGATACTTTGTTGAACAGTAAATTCATGGGCTTTCGAGCCCAAAAGTTGCGTACCGTATTACAGCGGTACTTCATTCTCGTTAAGACGTTTTCCATGTTTTACTGGAGGAGAATCTGTCAGTGACATTTCATGTGAGACACTACATCGTCACCCGCAGACCACCACTCATGTCACGACCTAGCCAACTGGCACCAGACAAACTAGCTTTTCTTAAACGTGTGTTTGACAATTTACTAGCTACAGGTATCCTTCTCACAGTCCCTGAGCCTCACCACTTCACATGGTTCGCAAAAAGGATAGGATAAGTTGGCGACCATGTGGCGACTACCGAGCATTAAACGTAGTAACACGTTTCGAAAGCTATCCCATCCTCCACATACACGACATCATGGCATCTCTAAGATTGATCTGGTATGAACATATCATCAGATCCCAGTCGCTCCTGAAGATATCGAGAAAACTGCTGTCACGACTTCTTTCGGTCTTTTTGAGTGCCTACGAATGCCATTAGGATTACGGTGTAGTGCCTCCACATTTATTTGCATCCGCTTACATTCAATTTGCTTAAGCCCTTTCGATTAATTTATTTAACCAAGCCATTTGTATAGCAACAACGCATATGTACCATTGGTATTTTTTATTAGCTGGTTTTTATGAGCTTGTACGACTGAGCATTGCTTACGCCTACGCGCTTACTCATCCTTTTCGCTTTAATGTTAATCTCTTAATATTCCCATGAACTCACATGATTTGTATCGCTTGCTTTTGACCTTGTTAATCATTCGTCGCTTTCATTCATATGTGTGCATGTCTATTTCGCTCGTCATTTGTCTGTCTTATTTTTATCTGACTATATATTCTTAGTCATGTTCTATCTCTTTGAGTTGGCTTTTAGCCTTCTCCAATTCCGCTTCGCTTTGTGGTATGTTCCGAATAAACGCATTCATCATTACGAGTTTATGTTCTGATTTATAAACCGAGCATAAGAACACGCAGTAAATCGGCACACTACAACGGAATGCCGCACAAACTTTTTAAAGGCTTATCGATAGCACAGTACGAGACTTTGCTTTTTTCACTTCTATATTGATGACCTGCTAATAGCATCATCAAACGTAGATAAATATTATCAAAATCTTACACTCTTATTCCAAAAGCTCTCGGATAATGGAATAATTATCAACCCTAACAAGTGTGAACTGGGCAACTAGGAAATTAAATTCTTGGCTCACACGATTAAGGAAGAGGGTATTCTACCTTGTGAAGACGAAGTACGTACAATCATGGAGTACACTGTACCGACCTAATCCAAGGAAGTGAAGGCTTTTCCCGGTTTGGTTAACTTCTACCGAGGTATTATTCCTCACGCGGCAGAACAGTTACAACCGTTAACGGATTTTTTCCCGGCAATCCACGTAAATTGGAGTTGAACGATGCAGCGCGTACTGCATTTTTAGAGAATAAAGAAGCTTTAGCTGAAGTGACGCTTCTCACCCATCCTGGCCCATCAGCCACGTCCAGTACAGCGGTAGACGCTTCAGATTTTGCTATAGGAGCCGTTATGCAACAGAATATCTGTGGAAGTTTGTAACCTCGAGAATTTTTCTCACGACGCTCCACTTACAAGAGACGAGATAAAGCGCTTTTGGTCACGAACTGCTAGCGGCCTACTGTGCCATCAAACATTTCCGGCGCGCAGTAGAAGGTCGCGACTTTATCCTTTTCACCGATCATAAGCCTCTAACATGTGCTTTGCAGAACAAATGTGACCGCTACTCACCATGAGAGTGCAGACATTTGTACTACATCTCTCAGTTCACGACAGACCTTCGTCATATTTGAGGCGATTCGAACTATATTGCCGATGAAGCAGGAAGCACATCTAGCTACTAGCTCAGGTACTATCCTGTGTGACAATTCTACTGGTTTACCCCGACCCATTCTACCCTCTGCTCATCACCGTCTCGTCTTCGATGCCCTTCATGGATTGTCTCATCAAGGTATCGCAGCCACATTACGTGTCATCGCTGCACGATACGTCTGGACTTCCATGAATAAGGATGTCTATATGTAGATATAGCAATGCTTACAATGTCAGCGATCAAAAATGCACAGGCATGTAGCCACCCCTATCGATACATGTGCACCATCTACGAATGAGACTCCGGTCTCACGTCCACATCACCAAATCACGTCGCCCTTGACTTTTGATGAGATTACTGGCTCACGAGGTACGCATGAGACTACCGTCTCGCGTTCCGGTCGCCGCGTGCGCCTACTTATGCGCTTTCTCGAACAACCACCCAGGCAACAATGCGCACGCGATAGGACGCTGTCCTCAAACTATATGTATGCTAAACTTTTCTCTTTTTCTTTCATTTTGTACCCTGAGATCATGCCGTTGACCATCACCTGTTTTTACAGTCGACTTCAGTCAATCTTGATGAAAGCTGGCCTGATCACCCACTCTCTTGTCAATGCATTCAGTCGATGTTCTGATTCAGAATGTATCTAGCATACGTAAGGTTTCGAACTTGGTCAGTCTACTCGTTTCTGGCCCCTTTACTCAATCTGCTTCCGTCCTACGTCTGCGCCGTTTTCTGATCCGAAGGCCTACGAACGCAGTCTTCAGACTCTGGATACGAGCCACGCTGGTGTGGCACTCCAACTCGAGCAACAAGCCTGGCACGCTACTACCGGTACAGTCCAGCGTAGAAGACTTTCGATGACAACTCGAACGTCAATGCTTGCTTCCTCTTCGCCAACCCTCCCGCCTTATAATCGCACGTTGGCCGACCGGCCCCCCGTCAGCACGAAGCCGCTACGTACTGAAAGTGTAAACACTATCTAGGGGGCTGCTTTAGTGGAATGCTCTTACGAGGAGAACGCAACTGGTGAAATGGAAACGTTTATTATTGTACACAACTGTGACAAAAAATGCATTACTCGCCCGCTAACGTTGCCCGTTTGCCCCGGTGGTTTTATCTGTTTTCGAATCACTTGTCTTGATATATTTTCGATATAAGGAGACCATCAATCAATACACCTCGTCCTCCGATCACAGCCTGCCTTTTGATATTTGGCCGTAAAAGTATTAAACTTGGTTAACTCGGGGTTAGTAGTCTCAGTTGCCGACAGTGGTGAGTGAAGACTCTGAACACGCATCAACTGCTGCCAAGTCTGCCAAAAACAAGTCAATTACGGTGAGCCTGATATTTTTCTATCCACATTTCAAACTCTTTTATAATTTATTGCCTATCATATTACGATATTTTCTAATATATATACTATATCCGCAACAAATTTCTATAATGGTGGATAGACCGAAGAATAACGATCATATGACACTCCAAAGAACAGGTTATCAATTTTCGAACTGCTGCCTCCATTCCCCACGATTCAGAAGTTTGACTTGTGGCACTGGAGGCTCAATACGATATCCGCCTCATCAAGAACCAGCGGCAGATGTACGCCTACACTGTGGACTTCTTATTGTCATACATCTGTATATGACTCTAGAAACAAAATGTAGCTCCACTAGGGACTATTTTCGGGTTTTCACTGGTCCGATAATCGGATAGAAGAGGAGGGCGAGACATCGACTTGGTTGTAGAATCTTTTTTGAATGTTTTGTTTTTTGGAAAATCCCTCCATGTTTATATATTTTTGTTATAACATGACGGACTCTTTCTGTTGACATTTTGGTATTTTATTTGATTCCAATTTGAAATTTTATCATTGTATATTGTTATTATTTCTATATTTTGTACTTATATTGAAGTTTTTATGTTTGCTTCTGAACTGTACATATGTTGTTTAAATTTGATATAGTATGGCTACAGCCACATTTTTTGGACTTGATATCGTGCGGTATACGAGTTCACCTAGTCTACGGAACATCGATACTCATTCAGAGTAATTTTGAATTGGAAGACGTAAAATTTGTTAGGTAACGTTTGTATTTCCATTTATTCTCTATTAATAGACCATTTTCTCCTAGAATTATTGTGTTTTGATATTCTAAATCGGAGGGTGCGTATAACATACGTCTATTGGAATCAAATTGAACTGCTACGGTAGAAAATCCAATTACATTGGTAACCTTACCGCATAGAAAACTGACTCGCTAGCACACTAGGCATAATAAGTTATTCAAACTCTGCACTGGAATTTCGTAGGTCTTCATTTAGAATGGCTAAAACGACCCATGATCAAAGCCCAGTTCCTTCAGAAGTCACGAGTCAGATGCTTTTCCTCACAACAGGAGTAACTATTATTATGGGCACATAGAATAATCGCACAGAGTGGGAGACTGAAAGAAACATTTAAGTTGCTGCGGAAAAGAAAAGATACAACGCGATGGTACTTGGAATAGGTGAAACACATTAGGCAACTAAGACTAGCTTGAGTAGAGTCGCTGCTGTACTCCGGTTATGGCGAAGAAAAAGCCGCACTTGAACAAGGAGTTGCATTGATGCCCTGGAAACAGGCACAAAAAGCATTGATAAGATGTGAATCCCATGAACTCAGGATCATCAAATATTCCGTCAGAATAAGGAAGTAGGGAGCTATATCGAACGTCATCCAGTGCTTTAATGATATTCAAGATCGATTCTTTCAGAGGCTCCAGTCAGTTGCCAAGGGATGTCCAACCAAGGACTTGACGATTGTTATGTGACAACCGAATGCCAAGGTTAAAAAAGACAACACTGGATATGATTACAACATTAGACAACAGAAACTAAGAGAAAGGGACTAAAGTGGTAAGAGATTTGCACACCTATGCGCCTTCAACAAACTGGTTGTAGGCGGCACAACATTTCCGGACAAAGGCCTGAAAAAAGCGATCTGAATGTACCTGGATCGCACCACACAGAGCTGAGTCCCCCATTTCTTCGTCAACAAAATATCAAAATGACGATGGGGTTGCGAAAACTAAGGGAGAATTTGCAGTAGCCCTGAATCTTTGCTCACTATGAAATGAAACTAAAACTGACAAGGCACAGAACAGAAGGGTGGATAGAACCACAGAAGTTTCATTTGGCCTTTCCTCGTGATGTTGACAAACTAGGAGAATTCACAAACGTCCTCAGTAATCGGTGCTAGGCCTTTCAGGATCTACTGAGCGGAGAGGAAACTACAACAGCACACAACTGGAAAGAGATAACGGAAGCAATCACTTTGGCATGTCATGGGGTTCTGGTCCAAAAGAAGCGAAATCACGAGAGATGTGTATCTGCCGATAGACTAGGTCAGATTCACAGATGGAGGGACAAGAAGGCAGCAACCAATAACAATCAAACTTGAGATGAGAAAGCCAAAGCACATGCTGATTACACAGAAGCAAACGAGCAGGTGAGGAGCAGCATCATAGCTGTCAAACGAAAACATGCTAAAGACCTGGCAAAGAAATATCGATCAACAACATTGAAGAACAGCGAAACAGGTGGGCAGAGAATTTTGAAAAACTCTTGAGTCGTTCAGTCAAACTGAACCCACCCAACATAGTCGTTGGAACTCACCGACCGCCTTATCCACGTTAGTCCACCAGAAAGTGAATAGATCAGCATGTAGATCAGACAAACCAAGAGCAGCAAAACAGCTTGGCCACACAACATTCCAGCTGAGGCAGTCGCAGCAGTAACCGCAAAGATATTTCACATTCTTTTAGGCAGGATTTAGTGGGAAGAACATGTACTAGGGGACTGAATAGAATCAATCCTCATCAGCACATGAAAGAAAAGCGGTATCAGCAAGTGAGAGATCTACGGGAGAATCACTGACCTCTCAATACTGGGGAAGTTCTAAAACATGGTGTTAGTGAGCCGCAAGAAATATTCACCAAACGGTCAAACTCAATGTCAGCAGAATGGATTTCATAGGAGTCGATCTGCAGCCTGTTGAGAATGATTTCCACTCTATGGCGTGCATAAAAAGGACAGATGTCTGAAAAGGTTGATTACTCTTACTATTTCCCCTTCTCCTAGATTATGGAGACATCGGCAGCTGGATCGTAGCACGGAATAGAGTGTGCCGCTCCGATACGGCTGGAAAAATTGGACAAAGCAGATGACCGAATTCTTCGATCATAAACGTGACAACGAATGCAAGAAAAGATGATCAGTGTAGCAGCTTCAGCGGCAAGGTGGTCCGAAAATAAACGAGGGGAAAGCAAGATTTTACGATGCAATACAACTCGCGTCAACCAAACACACTTGACGGTAAAGCATTGCAAGATGTAGAAAGCTTTACATACGTGGACAGCATCATCAACAAACAAGGCAGATCTGATGCAGAAGTGAAGAAGCGAATCGGAAAAGCAAGCACAGAATTCCTAAAACTGAAGAGCATCTGAAACTTAGAACAACTATCAACCAACACCAAAGTCAGAATTTCTAATACAATTGTAAAGACAACTCTACTGTATGGGGAGTAAACTTGGACAACTACGAATGCTATCATTCAGCTAGACACCATCAGCAACAACCTACTGTGGAAGAGGACAAACCAGATTCCATCATAGGGACAAATTAATAAGGAGCACTGAAGGTGGGTAAGACAAAAATTGAAGAAAGCATCAAACATGTCATTTTGATATGTTTGAAGTATTACGAGTTTACCTTAGTCGGAATACGAGAGCGAGGATCGAGGATCCGGAGACATGACATGCTACTCTAATTCAAGTGTCCCAACCCACATTGAGTGAAAGAAGAAGACTCGATATGATGTAGAACCTGTATTCTACAAGCAACCAGTAACTACGAGGTCCGAGTCCAGAAGAGAATCAGAATCCTGGACTAGGGATCCATGTCCGGCTACGGTACATAAGACGTTACAGATAATGCGTACTTATACATTTAGTCGAAAAAAAACAGCATCGATGTCTGTGACAATGACAGTTAAGGCGACTAATAGGAATAAACATTAAGAGTCAGGATGACCAAAAAGAAACAACATTGGAGTACGTGACAGTGATATCTAGTACGACCATAAAACTGACCAGTAGGAACTAACCAATGGGAACTGACCAACAATTTTCTGAAGATATTGGATTAATATCCTTACAAATCCTTACAGTGTTAACATCTATTCTCTATGTTATTTCTTTTATCGCTCTTTGTAAAGATTCTAAAACAAATGAAAACACTCAATTGACGGAGATACTTAAGATATGAATAATAAGTGCCCTTGCAATACATGGTAATAATGAAATTCTTGTTAACCGATGGGAGTTCTGTATTGGTCCTAGAAATGCACTTAACTACACTTGGTAAACTGAAAAAATATTTTAAAGTGACATTTGCTTCAATTGGTATTCACCTAGCTACACGGTTATACATAGCAACTACTGTTATCCATACTTATTTTTGATTATCATCGTAGTAAGTACAAATACCATCATGCTTATTGACAGAGTCCTCGACAGTAGCTGCTACTTTGAGGTGTTGGTGGTGCTTTCCTTTTTCTGATGAGTGGCTGGAACATATATTCCTTTAGATTATAGCATGCCATGAGTCTGAGAGCAGCAACTGAAGATCGGAGGGTGAAGTTATGGTGCTGAATCCAGAGGGGTGTGATAGCAGATAGTTGTTTCCCTCGAAAAACTGTAGTCTGCAATGATGCTGTCTTCTCACAAAGAAACGATGGGGTTAGAAAAGGTCGGTCATAAAAATGTCACACCCAACCTTATTTCACAGATTCCCGTCTCCGGCTGTTAGGTCACATGAAGAGCGGAGCTAACACTTTAAAAACTCTCCATAAAAAGGCTATGAGAGGCCATCACTCTCACACTGCTAAGACCTACACTAATCCATGTTCTTTTTCAGATTCCCCAGGACGAAACACTTTTCTATGGTGTGAGCAGTCGGAAAGTGGCACTCATACTTGTAACAGCACACGAAATCAAATTAGTTATAATCAAACCCTTTCTGCACCTCCTAAGAACACATATATCTCAACACACAAGATCCAAGTGAAATCATCAATTTGATTTCACCTTGTCCAGAAAGAAAATCAAGCCGGTTTATGCTTCGTGCATCTGCAGACTTACTGCTGCTTCCCTTGCCCTCGGTGGTGTAGGTATAGTGTTGAGTCATAGGAAGGAACTAGCCCACAAAGACTGGATGCCAGTAGACAGTCACTTATTTGATTTTGAGTGCTGTTACAAGCATGAGTGCCACTTTCCGACTGCTCACACGCCTATACACTCCAACCACGGACATTCGGATTTTTCTTGATATTTAAAATTTGATTATTCTCTTCTCATCTTTCATAGCACTTTTAGTTTTTGTTTCTAGCTGACAAATAAATTAAAAAGCCTGTAGATGCTGCTCATCTGCTGTCAGTCACAAGAAATTCACACTGTCCTTTGTCATTGTGAGTCCTTAATGTTCATGGATTGACAGTTTAATAAATAAATATCTCCTCATTTCATTAGCGTCCATAAATCTTTCTTTCTTACCTATATATCACCTTACTCATGAATTTCAAACCCTCTCCTTCTTCGTTTTCTTTCCTCAGCTGCATATCCTTCCTATCTGCATGCGACATATTTACTGACACATATCCTACAGTTTATACCGTTAGTTTGTTGTGGAATACTTTTATGGAGAGAACGCGATTATTTTATTATAAACATTGATAATTATAACCGATTGCACCAGTGATTGTTTAATTGTACTTTTAGCTTATAACACTTTTTACGCGCAAAATTTCTGTTCGGTAGCTTTTCTAGTTTTCGCTCCATATAGTAGAACTTTCCTGACGTTTGTGTTGAATATTCAGACTTTGGTGTTGGTTGATATTTGTTAAACTGTAGAAAGGAAGTCACTGCTTCACCAATCCGTGCCCTCACATCTGCATCGGATCGACCTTGATTGTCAATGATGCTTCCTAGATGTGTATGGGTTTTAACGTCTTACAAGTCCTCTCCATCATTAGTGATTTGGTTGGTGCATGTTTCGTTGTATTTATTGGTCATCTTCTTGATATTCAATCTGCTCGTGCCCTCTGTATGATCACTGTTGGGAAACGTCTCTTCATGATAAACTATCAAGTCCAGAATGTTGTTGTTTCTTGTAGGCTGGTGAACATGTTGTTGCCATCCAAGAGTGCATGAATAACTAAGTATGCTTTCGCAGCCAAGTGGACCAGAATTTATCTATCAGTCATCCCAACTAGCTGTACAAGCGAATTCAAGATATGCAGTCCTAACAACTGACTCATCAGCGGAATTATCGATCTATTTATCGGTGATGGGAGCTCTATAACTCCATACAATATGAACTTTATAAATTTCTGCCTATACATATTTGGATGACGCAAATATCTGAAGACTCGTAAACATTGGTGTTCAGAATTCAAACTATCTCCCCTCATATCTTTCAATGTATTGTCTTCCGAAGAGATTATTTTCTAAACTGTACAATCGTAACTGTGAATTAAGATACTCGGTATTGTTTAGAATATTCGTACATTGAAATGTGATTGAAATTTTATCGGAAAAATGAGAATATACGTATTGTGTTGTAAATTGTCCTTTGAGGATTCTTTGTGATTGTCATAAAAAAAGAAGCGTAAGTGATAGAAGATCAATGAATTCAGCAGTTCTCTGCTATGTGCTGACCAACAAATTCCTATGTGATTGCATACTTAAAACAAACGTAGCACAAATCTACTTAATTTGTTAATTAGCGAAAGTAGAGACTGTATTTTACGGACTATGTACCCTACAGAGTTTGTAAATTTCACATCAAATGAGTACAATCAAATTTATACCGAGTATCACGCCATCATACTTTCAAATCATTCTTGTGAGAAAATCAGACAACTTTTGTCTTCATCAATAAAATGGACACTGCTATTACTCGAAATGTATATTGTACTATTGTGAAGTTAGTTATTTGGTCATTTCAGTAGATCGATGTTCGTGATTTCTGTCAACTTGATAAGATTTCAAATGCAGTACTTCTAGTCAGCTTTGATGAGAGTGAAGACGACTTTATCACAATCGGACTGACATATTAACTGGTCAGTTGTCCAACATCTATCTGTCAGCTGAAAGGCTAACTCTACTTGCAGTTCTTCCGGTGTCATTGTCGGGCATTTGGTGTGAGTTGTCTACCAACGATTACAATAAGGACGATAAGGATCAATCCTATGTGTGGATGATCATTTTGTTGAGAGGCCTTCATGCCAAGAATATGATGGACAAAACTGGATGTTAAGACATTAAAGGACAACATGGACTGAGAGAAAGTATCGAAAACGGTTGATTATTCGCAAATCCATGTGCCTTCACTACACTTTTCAGAACCAAAACGACTACATCCGCGTGAAGATAGAGCTCACAAGGGCCCATGGCAAACGTGATAACAAACTGGCCAGCTGAAATAGCATCGGATCAAATCTTGATCGTGACCACAATGAGACTGAAACTAAAGAACTGAACAACTATGTGAACAGCACTACTGAATTTTAATATGCCTTTGTTCGGGATGTTGACAAACTTGGGTAATTCACTGAGGGACTTTTACGATCTATTCACTGAAAGGAAACTGCCAAAAAGGACAAAACAATAATTTCAGCTTTTGATGAGATTCTGGACCAAATTTGTGTAAACAGACAAATCAAGAGCATCAGTGTGACCAGACTAGACAACCCACCGCTTTAAGCACTGAAACCGGACACAACAGCACCTACAAAGATGTTGCACACCCTGTTCTACAAGATTTGGTGGGAAGAACATCTAACGACAGACTGAAAAGTAGTACACCTCACCAACACACCAAAGGAGGATGTCATTAAATGTGAGAACAACTAAGGCAACATTCTATTCTCAGTAGTGGAAAAAGTCTATGACTCAGTGTTACTGAACCAAAAGTACGTTTCTGCAGACGACCAACTTCCAGATCAACAGACTAGTTTCCGTGAACATCAATCATGGATGAGAGCAGACTTTGTGAACAAGATCTGCTTGTAAAATATTCTTAGCTATGCTACCATTAATTATAACCCTGAGAGGTTTGTCTGCGGTATCTTTCCTACGTCCAGTTAGCCTCAAACAAATACCCTGTCTCACTAGATTATGGTCTGAATCTAAACACATGCCCCAGAATTAGTGACAGTTTTTAATGGAGCCTCTTCACAGTTGGCTGAGGGCAATGCGATCTAGTTGAATCCATTGTCGGGTCAGCTTTTGGGGCCTCCAGGTGAAGAGATGTTTTTCCTTATGTTTAACGTTCGTGTTTACTAAAAATAGGTGATTATCAGGGCATAGCTGCAGCAGATTTTCTGTTCGATCAGCCGCGAGATCATAAAATCGACCCAAGTGGTTTTTCTTTTTCCTTGAGCATTGAAGTCACAAGCTACGAACACTATAGTAGCGCTTGACCTCTTGAAGAAGGTTGCGAAAATTTCTGAGAAACTCACCTTTTAGCGTAAGTTAAT
>OX103979.1:77201157-77227789 GCA_944470395.2 Schistosoma turkestanicum | reverse complement strand
ACCGATATGATAATTATGTACAGCGATTCGACCTCTTAAAATTGTCAACCTCCCTACCTAACTTCGCTAATAACCTGGACCAAATAAAATCAAGTGAAAAGAAGTAACAATCCATTGTCGACTAGGTGTGAGCCATTATTGAAATGCCATGAGATTATGCAACCACATGCAATGTACAAACACTTGATATTGAAGAGCCTGGAAAGAATTAGATATGCATTCATCCAATGTATAGAACTCCTCACTATATGCCGCCTGTAGTGATGCGAGTCAGATACCTAAGATTGACTTATGCCTTCACCATCTTAAATGTTCCATAAATATTACCACGCCATCATTAGAAATCAAAAATAAATCCTGGTTGAGTATTTTATTGAGGGAGAACGTTGCGCATATACATGAGAGCAGAGGCATTTATAGAAAAATGCGAGATTAGCACGCAAAGAATGTGGAAGAAGGGTTTGTTCGGTCTAAAGTTTAAACACAACAACAACAGCAGATACGCAAGTTACAATGTTCCTATTTTCTAATAGAGATTCTGCTATTTACACGAAGGTCATGAGGAAGCGGTCGACGTACACACTGCAGTACATGATTATGCACAAATACTATGCTAGTATCAAATAAACATACAGACGTATGTTAGGACACTAAACTACATCGTATACCCCAACGAAGAATACTTCCTTGCTATTATACATGCAGACTAAAAAACGTGTTACAGATAGACCAGCAACGCAAATAGCCCGCAACTTGCCTCGATTGTTAATATGAGCGTACCTGCAGGATATGCTAATGTTGGTATCTATAGCCCCAAGAAACGAATTTGCCATATCGCTCTAAATAATAAAACTGATTATGATCATGATATGTCTCCCTGTACGACCGTGATCAAGAACCTTTTCTATCAAATGAAATGAAACAGTCACAATGTCAAATCATGTATATTGATACGTTTGAGACACTGTGCGATCTGAAATCAGCAAAACAGACGATGTTTCACAAGAATGGCAATCACTGACACTATATGCCTACTAGAAGCGTTTATATGTGTAGCTGCGAATAGGTTTTCAACGTACTGCAAAACCTATGCGGGGGCCGGGTGATGCCGCGCGTCTCCGGGGAGCCACGTGGAACAGGTGTCTGTCACACAAAATACTATTGATGAACTCATTCATCTGCGACCATGGAGTTCTTGACTGCGAAAACTTAAGGGGTTCCCGAAGATTCGTTCTTCACTTCAGCTACTACAATGATCACGAGTCAATGATTGTCAGATAACGCACAGGAGGCCTGTTAATTACATATATCTGCTCTCCGAAGCTGAAATTCCTGTCAGCCCAATCTCCGCTGATCATCCTTATATTAGATGTGATTCGTCGCCTCATTTACTGATATATTGCTTTCCCGAAGATCACGGCACAGAACAGACCCCAGTTACAGACTCAGCAACTTCGTACGTAAGCTACATACCAGTTTCAGACAGTTGCCATACCACATCAGCACACAGACGCAACTGTCACTTTAAATCCCAAGAGTGATAGCAATAATAGAAGTAATAGCAGTAATGGAGAAGATTAAGGTTTGAAGATATTATTCGAGAAACATAATTCAGTGAAATAAATTTAGAAGGAGAAAGGTAGAGATTATCAGGAATGCAGAAGCTTAGAGTTTCATAGAACTCAAAGAGTGGATACACCTGCGCCATTGCAAACGATTCTGAGCCATGTCGTTCAAGGTATCTAGCCATCGGTGACTGTCGTCTAGCAGACCCCAACCAGGTAGCCTATATCTACCAACATGACTTAGTCCACTTGTCAGTGACTTCATGGATTTACTACCGTGTTTTGGCTTGTGGGAAGCCTCCTAGCTTTCTTCCAGACTACTCCCACACCACAAAACATAGCTCGTCGAGCAGTCTGTGGTTAGGCATACGCAACCCATGTCCCAACCACCTCAACTGATAAGTTTCACTACTTCATCTATTGATTGCCATCCCTACCTAGAACTCGTTTCCTAACGACAGCATTGGCTTACACGGTTGTCCCAGGATACAGAGCAATCCTTTGGAGTATCACTTAACTTCTTGTAAGATATGGAGAAATTCAGATGTTTGTAAATAATCTATACATTATGGATACTTTCCATTCAGATAACAATATTACTTGTGAATTGAAAGAACAGACATGAATAACAATATGTTTGTAGCCTAATTCGAAAATGCTGCTTACCTTCAAATTCCTTATACTTGGCCATGAAGACATGAATTCCAAGTTTTTAACGTGGTGATGTTTTCTTTCATGTGGAATAATAATAAAATTAATTATATATGATATGAACAAGTGATTTTAACTGTTCATCGATTGAAATGAGGGTTATAGTCATTAAATTGTGTGTATCACAGTGTTGAATGTGTTCCACATTTTCAACTTGATGTACTATACAGGCGACTCGCATATCACATCCTGTTATACATTACATATGAATACACTGATCATTCAAAAGAATACGTACTGTGAAACTCTATTTCTTAAAAGCTGTATAAGCTTTTCGAATGCTGAGATGAAGAAAAACGAATAACAACTGAGATTATGTGAGCCATTAATCCTCATTTCAATAAATCAAATATGAAAGAATACAGAAAATCATAATCGTAATCTTATTGGGGAGTAATCTGATCTTTTAGAGGTGACAGTTTCGATTTTAACCAAGTTACGTAACATCACGATAGTATAAAATTCGATTACAGCCCTTATCTCAAAGAATGTTGCATCGGTAGCATTACGAATAAAATCAGTGTAAAACATTTTGTAATGAGCATATAATTTAGTATGTTGCTCAAAACAAAAATGAAATTTCTGTCAAAGAGAGTCAAATTAGAGCTGAATTAGTAGTATTTTGGAAATCTTATCAAATAAACTGATGTATGCAAGTTGTGTTGTGATAGTATATTGGAAAGATTATCCTCTAATCTCTGTCTTGTGTAATGCAAGAACAATGACGAAATGCCACCTAGGAAATTACCTATTGAATGTATTATGTTGTAAGCATTTAATGAATTCCACATTTCATTCACTGAAAAAATGTTAGTTGAACTATGTCTAATATGATGTGATGCGAAGTCTCAGAATTATGTCGACTTTGGGACAACGCGGAAAATGCATTTCTCTGTTTGATGACAGTTTTCACAATTTTTCGCACAAACGCATGCTCGAAGTGATCTAAATTTCTCTGGACCACACCACACAGAACCAAATTAAACTGATATGCATCATGAAGGACATGAAAACCAAGAGATGTGTGGTAATGACCGCAGATCATCACTTGTTGGTCGACAAGATAAAACTGAGACTAACGAAGCACTGGACAATAGGTCGGACATCATCACAAAAGCTTATTAAATTCTCTGTTCGAGATATCGATAAGCTCAACGAATTCAAGATATCTTTCAGCAATCGGATCCTGGCTTTTCACAATCGACTACTACGATGGTCAATCAGGAAAGAAGCAATCGTTTCAAAATGTTGTACTGTTTTCACTTTTTGGAGGGGAAATACAATCAGTTAAATAGCAACATTCATTATTTAAACCGAATGAACCAGTGAAGGTTTTACCGAATGTTTTGTTTATTCGTACTTTTGTAACGAACTGTACTGCTTTCCTACTTTCCCGTCTTCATTCTCCCTATGAAACACTTAGGAGAACCCTTGTGGCCCAAGGCCGATCTTCAAATTCACAAGTTTCTGGGGAACAAGAAGCAACGTCACAAGTAATAGATTACTGTTGATACACTGGACAAGGTTTAAGGGGCGAGGAAAAAGAAGACAGCAATCACTACTAGCTGAACAAGAGAAGAGAAAGCCAAGGCTCAAGCTGAGGACACAGAAGCCAGCAAGCAAATGAAGAGGAGCATGACAGCCAACAAAAGTAAATATTTGGAAGATCATGCGACGACAACAGATGCAGCGGCAGCAACTATGACGAAGTTGCTGGCTAGAAAATAAAGTAAACCAGAACACCCAGCGAGAAACAAGTAAAAAATAGCAATCATCAAATATGAATAACAGCAAAACAAATTGGTTGAGTATTTTGAAAAACTCTCGGGTCGTTCAGCTACACTAAAACCACCAAACATCGAAGTAGCACTGACGGACCTCCACTACCAGCAATTTATGAGATCAGCATGCCGATTAGAAAAATAAAGGGCGAAGAAAAGCTGGACTTTACAACCTTCCAGTTGAGGCACTGAGAGCAGTCGTAGCAGTAACTGCGGATATACTCCACATTATTTTCTGCAAGATTTGGTAAGAAGAACATGTACCAAGAGACTGGATAGAATGGCACCTCATCAACGCGTCCAAGAAAAGCGGTATGAAGAAGTGATAGATTTAGGGACTCATCACTCTGCTCTTCTTACCCATGAATGTTTTCAGAAGCGTGTTTTAGGATAAAATGAAGGACTACGGTGTCAATGAACAAAAAGAAAATTTTAGCAGACGGTCAATTACGAAATCACTATTCTGGATCCCGTAAGGCTCGATCATGTACTGACACAATCGCTCGCGACAATACAGATTATTGTGAAACAGTTCATTGAAGAAAACTAATCATTACATATCAACGTCCTTGACTGCGAGAAAGCAGTCGACAGACTGTACAGGACTACGTCCATTATCTGGCGTGCTTGAAAAGATAGTACAAATCAACTGAAATTCTAACGATCGCCTGCACTGCATAATCGTACATTGAGGACAACTCATAGACTCAAGCAAAATAGGGAAGGATGTCAGACAAGACTAATTACTCATACTCTTTCTCCTTCTCCTGTTGGTCCACTGGATTATTAAGACTTGGATATATGGATAGAAGCACGGAATATAGTGTTCATCTCGGATTCTACTGGACTACGTAGACATCGCAGATTACCTAGTTCTTCTACAGCAATCACAACTACAAATGTAGGAGAAGACCGCTAGTGAAGCAGCAGCTTTTGCAGCAGTGAGTCTCATCATATGCAAGGGAAAACGCAAGACTCTCTGAGAAAAAAGATCATGCGACAACCAGAGCACACTTGGTAGAGAAGTTCTGGAAGATGATGAAACCTTTACATATCTAGGCAGTTTAATTGATAAGCAAGAAGGATCTAATGCAGATGAGAAGGCGTGGATCGGTAAAGGAAGAGCAGCATTTCTGCAACTGAACAGTATCTGAAATACAAAACAAGTATCAACAGACATCAAAATCACAATTTTCAATACAGGTTTCTGAACAAGCTTAATGCATAAAGCGGAAGCAGGGAGACCTGTGAATACTCAATCCAGAAGATCGAAGTAACACCCACAACTTACTGTGGGAGAGAACAAACCAGATTACACCAGAGGTGGAATCAAGAAACACTTTGAGGAAAGCACCTAACTGCATTAAAAGACAAAACCTCCTTTCGAATCCTCGAGAACCAGAGAAGAGGAAGACCAAAATACACATTACTCCCAGATCGGAGACAGACATGAGAAGAATTTACAAAAATTGGACGGAACTGGAAAAGAAGTTCCAAGACAGTGTGGGTTAGAGAATACTGGTCACTAGTCGATACTTTATTGCGGTTAACAAGCGCAAGTAAGAAGGTAAAGTGAGAATTTAAACGTGACCAAAATTCTATTGTACCTAAAACTCTGTTAATGCCATCGATGAGGAGACGATGTCTGCAGCAAAGCTACGGCTAATGATCAGTGTTAGTTTTTGAGTTAAATAGAACAGAAATGTTTTGGACTACAACTTACATTTGTTTGCAGCTAATCTTCGTATGATTTCTTTTTTCTGTTTTTGTAAAGATTCTGAAACACATGAGAACACAATAAGGACGTAAATATTTACACCTCAGTAATATATGAAAACAATAAAATTTTTTCAATATATGTATAGTCTATATTGGTCGGGAAAACGCAGTTCACTACGCTAGGTAATTAGAAATATACTTTACAGCGACATTTGCGTAAATCGTTATTCACCTACCTACAAGAAAATACACAACGACTACTGTTATTCATGCTTATTTTTGAATAGTACTGTTGTAAGTACAAATACGATCAAGCTTATTGACAGGGCACAATAATAAATATTTACTACATACCGTGTTGTGTAGATAAATGAACTAGCAAGAAGAAAGCGCACAAATAAAACACAAATGTACGACCCATTTTCATTGAGACTACTAACTCCGTTCTTGTGGTTTTATACCTTCAACAAACACTGGTTATTGGTTAATGAGGTTTGATCAAAAATTAAACGAAAATGGTTTATTTGTGGCGAATCAACTTTTCTGGACTGACAAATTGATCAGTCTAACGATTCCGAATGGTTACACTGAACCAGCGATTTCAAACTAATTGGTTGACGGAGAAGACTATTCGCTTAGGATATTTTAATTTTTACCAGGCTTAAATTGAAGCCGAACTGCACTTTTGAATAATGACTGGCAAATCAGAATAGTAATGTAAAGTGTGATGGTATTATTATTTCTTATTTTCACTTGATTACTGACGGTTTGAGCTGTCATGAACCTTCTTTCTCAGTTACACCCATTCTCTTTACAATCTTCTGATGTATCCTTCCCATCTTTGAATCAGTGTGTTCCTTGTTCTTTATTATTTCCTGCAGCTTTCAGGGTTCCTTGTCATGCACTAGGGTGATTTCGAAAACAACCTATTCATCTTCAGCTCTCTTTACCATCAGGTGGAAAGATCTAGTTTGATTTATACCAGTGATGATTGTTACTAATGGTGTATGGCCAGCAGATATTCAGTATCGTGCGTAGACAATTCTTCATTAACAATCATATCTTGTTGATGATGATATACATCGTTCTGAAAATTTCTGTTTCATGCTGTGGAACTGTATTGGTTATTGAAACGGAAAATTGTGAAACCAAGAAAAGCTCGCGATCGAAAACTACGAATTCAGTCACCTGACAGAATTCTTATCTTTCAACAGTTCATGATGCATCCACTTTTCACATAGATCGTAAAAGATTATAAATGAAAAGTGACCTACTGGCAAATAACGACTGACAAAGAGGGCATATTGATTTTTGCTTGTTTGATTGAGGAATTTCACTCAAGTAACATATAACGTCCAACTACTGGGTAGGCAATTGTCAAAATAGCATTGATCATTTGGTTATGCTTTGGTGTCATTAAAACAAATTCTGTCTCTTTTAGGAATGTATATAAAATGGTTTGTTTATGAGATTTCCTGCTGCCTTGCAGCATATAATGTCTAAATACCGAGTGTCGTCCAATCTTAGCATAAAGGCCTCTCAATAGAATGATCATCCACTCATATGATTGATCCTTATCGTCCTTATTGTAATCGTTGGTAGG
This sequence comes from Schistosoma turkestanicum, assembly GCA_944470395.2. Classification (NCBI taxonomy): domain Eukaryota; kingdom Metazoa; phylum Platyhelminthes; class Trematoda; order Strigeidida; family Schistosomatidae; genus Schistosoma; species Schistosoma turkestanicum. The sequence continues at coordinate 77,220,410 of OX103979.1, read as the reverse complement.
CAACTTACACCAGATGACCGACAGTGACGTCAGAAGAGATGCAAGTAGAGTTAGCCTTTCAGCTGACAGATAGATGTTGGACAATTGACCAGTTAATATGTCAGTTCAACTGTGATAAAGTCGTCTTCACACTCAATAAAGCTGACTAGAAGTACTGCATTTGAAATCTTATCAAGTTGACAGAAATCACGAACATCGATCTACTGAAATGACCAAATAACTAACTTCACAATAGTACAATATACATTTCGAGTAATAGCAGTGTCCATTTTATTGATGAAGACAAAAGCTGTCTGATTTTCTCACTAGAATGATTTGAAAGTATGATGGCGTGATACTCGACATAAATTTGATTGTACTCATTTGATGTGAAAGTCACAAAGTCTGTAAAATACAGTCTGTACTTTCGCTAATTAACAAATTAACTACAGTTGTGCTGTGTTTTATGTAAGTGTACAATAATGTAGGAATTTGTTGGTCAGCACAAAGCAGAGAGATGCTGAATTCATTGACCCACTGTCATTTACACTTCTTTATTTTATTACAATGATAAAGAATCCTGAAACAATAATTTACTACAGATTATGTATCATTCTCCATTCTCAATTTTATGATATAATTTCGATCTCATTTTAATGTATGTATATTCTAACCAGTACACAATATCTCAGTCCACAAGTACGATTGTACAGTTTTGAAAATAAACTCTTCGGCAGATAATACAGTGAAAGATATCAGGTGAGATAGTTTGAAGGCTGAACATCAATGCATACGAGTCCTCAGATATTCGTGTCATTCAAATATGTAATCAAACAATCATAGTTGTTAGGATACTCCGGAGATGATTTCGACTGGTGAAAGCTGCATGTTTGTTCCAAATGACTAACACTGATTCAGGCACAGTTACAGTCCTTGAAGTGTCTTTAAAATTACTGCCCTATTATTAGAAGCTCTAATCAACATCTCTGTATCCAATACACGAAAACTACAAAAGTAATGATACTAGTAACCTTTCAAGTATATACAGTGTGAAGGTGTAGTTATATTTAATCGCTTTGTTCACATTACTGTATACTGACTCGCATTTGACAGAGTATAGCAATTGTTATGTTATTTTCTGATGTATTTATGAGATAAGGTTAACCTCGGTCTTTTTGTTTTCGTGAATTTGATGAAATCAGGTGCAATGTTCACTGATTCTTTACGACCATGTGATTTTTGAAACTCTACGCAGCACAATAAAAATAACTACAATAGCTATAACATCGTGGATTTAGCCAATAACTTATTCACCTGATACCACCAAACCTGAGCCGATGCAGTAGTCTATATTAGTTCACGATTATGTAGCTCCTCACTGCTCTACTCTTGATTACAGAAGTTAGCAAGCGAAATGTACTATATTTCTACTTTTTAACAGACGTAATTTCTTTCCACACACATCAGATAACGTCACAACAGAAAGTTAACAAATAAAACTGCAGTACGTCGGAATGCCAAAAGCTAACTGTAAATAGGAGGGACTGTAAACTATTCATGATCCGCCGCATTACAAATCAGCGGCAGAGGATCTTATAGCCGCTGTTCGTGAGGTCATCTTGAATTCTGACGTGCCTGAAACTTGCGATCGCCTCAAAGAGGCGATTCTCAGAAATTTCCTTCCCTCGAGAAAGAAAAGTTTGATTATCTATATCTATATCTATCTACTGCTATATGGTTACCCTAACGTCATATTCCAACGAAGGTCTTGGCGTCAGTTGCCTCCCCGATCAAGGGGGTCGTGGTTGCTGCATATGCAGATGTATCAAGTTCCTAAAATGTTCTGTTATCATATAAATGCTATGCACGCCCTGGGTATGAATACAATATCACGGGTTCACAATAGACAAATAACGGGAACAAAACAATGAACCAAAGTCCAGGTAGGCTATTGTGAACCCTTGACCGCAAGGTATCAGCAAGAAGTCTTGATATAGCCGACGCATTACAAAGTTTCTTGTACGTCTATCGAACAACACCAAATGAGTTGTTACAGGAGCAAAAGTCCCCAGCAGAAATCGTGATGGGAAGAAGACTGAAAACAATTCACAACATGGCCCATCAGACTAATGCACCAACATCAGTAGAGACAAAGCTGCAAAGGCAACTCTGTTACGAAGTGGGATCCACCGTGTTTGTTCGTGACTACAGAACGAACCATTGTCCCTCAGTAGAAGAGTGATCAGATGAGTTGAACGAGTTATGTACAAAGTAGAGGCAGGAGGAGAAAGGTGGTTATGCCATCGAAATCAGATACACAAATGGCTGGCCACAGATCGCCCACAAAGAGCAGCAAATCTTCCTTTTGACATCCTGCTTGATACTTTAAATACCGGCAGCCCACCACGAGAAGAAACTCAGCAATAAGTTGATCTCCGTTACCGAAGGTATCCTCTAAGACAGTGGCGAACGATAGTCAAGGTGCAAGTTGACCCCAGGAGCGCACGCTATTAGAAAGGGGAGAAGTGTTAGGGATGTTAGATCCCTGAAAGTCACTAGATAAATATCTTTATCTTGGATTTATTTCATGGGCCGACCGTGGGCTGACCCTGAGATCACATTTCCCACCAGGAAAATCCCTGGTTGTGATTGGTTGCTGTGTCATTTTAGTGCGCTATTTTTGTGAGCGTCAAAAGGACGTCTCTATGGTGTATAAATGAACGCGATTCGAGTGCTTGAATTCATTGTGTACTGCTGGGTGTTTGTAGAATACAATTTCTACACTATATCAAGACTTCTTGCTGATACCTTGCGGTCGAGGGATCACAATAGCCTACCTGGACGCTGATTCATTGTTTTGTTCCCGTAATTTAACTAAGGTGAACCCATGATTGTTTATACATACCTAGAGGCGAGCCTAACAATAGCTAATCGTCTCGCTGCTGTGCAACAGTGTACGAAGGTTTAATAGTGGACTTATGTAGGTTCGTCGCAGAATTCGGCGATTGGACTTCGTGAGGTATACAAAAGACGACTGATCTTTAATCTTGGTTGAAATGTTCTACATTAAAGCATGGCGAATTCGTTGCTAACACTGCTGACTGCCCAGAATCTACTCCTGAAAATACTGAGTTTAGGGGAACTGCTGCCGTTTACTTGAGTAGTATAAAATTGAACGAGTCACCTATTCTTTCTTACTACTTGGGATGGATGAAACTAGTTAGAGCTGTAGCCTGATTTAGAATGAACAATGATCATAGGCATTGAAATGGCTTTGCTTTGTATGGAGGAATTTTGCGGGCCGGTGTAAGATCAATTCTGAAAGACTTTGTTGATGAAAACCCCTCCATGTATACATTTGTATTATGTCTTTATTGATTCCTTCAGTTCTACATTATGGTAATCTGTTCTATTCGATTTTGTGACGATAATATTTGTATTTTATTATAGTTTCTATTTTTTGTGCCTTTATTGAGTTTTTATGTTTCTTTCTGAACTGCATTATGTTGTCTAAGCTGATACCTAATCATGACGACAGCTTTATTTATCTGTTCCTCTTTTGATTGAACTGGTTGCACTGACTGGAACTGTGCATTTTGATTGTGAATTGAAGCACTCTTCCTAAATTAGAAACACTCTGTGTTATAAAGCAACCAAATATAATCTGTCGAACGAATCTGATCTATCCAGAAGAGATAGAATATCATTTATTTGTTGTTATTGATTTGATCAGTTGAACAATTGATGAAGGAATAGCCAGAAGACGTAATGTTGTTTAGGTTATGATGTATACTTATATTTATGATGAATATTGGGACCGTTATTTACCCAAATCACTTGTTTTGGATTTCAACTGGGCAAGAGGCTTATCTAAACTTCCTAGACAGTTGGTTATTCCTCAGTCTAAACCTCAGTTTTGATCCTACACAAGGTTTAAGCTGTGTTAACTGAAATGAGCATATCGCATATGCAAAGACTTCAGCATCTTGCACTAAGTCCACTCTGTACTTGAGGGTATTAAAATTAAGCATGAAATGTGTAAGCAAATATAGTTACGTAATGCGCCCGCTACTGCATGTTGATCCCGAAACCTCGGACGTCTGCTTGAAAACGACGACTATACTGTTCATTCTATACTGCATGATGAAGAAACTTATCAGACAAATCAAAAGCGTCAAAGCAGCAGGACGAAACAACATTCCAGAAGATGTACTAAATGCAGACGTAGCAGTAATTGCAACGATAATCCGGATTCTGTTCAACAAGATTTGGAAGAAAGAACATGTGCCGATGAACTGGAAAGATACCTCATCAAAATGCCAGAGAAAAGCACCCTCGGAAAATACCAGGCAAAGAACCTCTGAAGCCACGAAAGCCAATCTTCTAAAGTTACAAGTGTCTATTAACAGTTGTCTACGTAAGATACTTCGGATCCTTTGGTCAGACATTATCAGCAACGACCGAGCGTGGTAGAGAAAAAACCAGATTCCAGTAGAAGAAAATATCCACAGGAAGCGCTTATGATAGATAGAATATATATTGAGAATATCATCAAACTGAGACACAGAACAAGCTCTAGCTTGGAATGCTGTGGACTAAATGAAAAGTGACAGACCAAAGAACACATCAGAGAGATGAAAATAATGCACAGCAGTTGGATAGAAATGAAAAGGGAAGACCAAGATTGAGTAAACTGTAGAAAACTTGTGGGCGGCCTATGCTACAATAAGGTCAACTAACTAGCTTATGCAAGTAAGTAATAGTTTCACATGCTTTAAATTGATGTTATATAAGTTACAAAACCGAAACTAATCACATTTTCATGTCTACACAAAGAAAAAATCCTTCTGATGTTATTCAGCATGATTGTTTGAACAGGTTAATTTGACATGCTTTCTCAGTGTTTTGAACACCTTTATATCAATAATGCATCGTTTATCAAACGATAAAGTCAATAAAGAGAATAGAATTTTGTTTTGATTGCACTAAATGAATGAAACAGACAAAAAAATCAACAATTATCAAGCATACTTTTCAAAAAAGAGTTCTATTGTTAATAGTGTCAATTATCTGATAAACAATAGAAACTACACTAGAACAATTTTCTCTATTAAAGAAAAAACACAATAGAAAATGTCTATTGATATATTCAGTACGAAAAAAACAAACAGTATATGTCTGAAATTGATGTTAAACATAAATTACAAAGAAGAATATAGTCAATTGTCAAGTACCAATTGTAATTACCATTTACAATGTACAATGAACATTGAATAGGAAGAGTAGATAATCAAACATGTAATATTTACATTATCAAACATACAGACTAATAGACAAAATTTTTGTCTTCAATGGCGATCTGTTGTGATTATTTTACTCATTTCTGATACGAATTCAATCAGATCAGCTAATAGATAGATACTTTAGTAAATAACAGATACTATTTTATTTAATGTAAACGTGATCTCATTGATATACTAGAATAATTTCGTTGCAAGTTACAAATAATTAACATGAAAACTGACTAAACCTTTAGGGAGTTTTCTTTCTTCCTTACTTGCTTATGCCTTTTTACCTCCAATAGAGCACAGCACGCCAAACAGCCATCACCAACCTTCCTTTCTACTTCTATCCAATTCTTCTTATGTCTGCCTCCATTTGTCAGCTCTAATGTAGTTTTCTATCTTTCAGTTCTCCTTCGGCCTTGAGGATTCTAAGTGAAGACTTGTCTTATGACTACTAGCGTTTCTTTCTGTCAGGTGAAAAGATTTACCAAGCAATAATGACAAGAAAATTCTCTGAAATAATTTCACTATAGTGGAATTTTCAAGGGATATATGAGAACGCGAAGAAAAACAATATATGTCTTATCTCATCTCATTCATTATTATTATTTCGAATGGATATTAGTGGTGAATTTAGGTGTTAATGAAAGATTCTCACAATGCTGTTTGCTATGTCTCATGGCTTGAACTCATTGTATAGCATTAAAATTTAGTTATGTTTTGAGACACATAAGCATTTAAAACGAGACTTTCTACAGTAATCATTGGGAATATACACTAAACATCAAAAGACTCTTCATTTGATATCTCTTCAATTAGTAATGAATTTGGTCAGAATTATGATATGGATTTTAGGGTGTAAATCAAAATAGTGCCTCAAAGGAAAAAGCAAAATTCTCCGATGCAACACAACATGCACCAATCAAATCACTCTTGATGGAGATGCCTTGGAGGACGTTAAAACATTTACATATCTGGGCAGCATCATCGACAATCAAGGTAAATCCGATGCAGATGTGAGGGCGCGGATTGGCAAAGCAAGGGCTGCATTTCTACAGTTGAAAAATATCTGGAACTCCAGACAACTTTCAATCAAAACCAAAATCAGGATTTTCAATACAAATGTGAAGACAGTTCTACTGTATGGAGTGGAAACTTGCAGAACTACCAAAGCCATCATACAGAAGTTACAAGTGTTTATTAACAGTTGTCTACGCAAAATACTTCGGATTCGTTGGCCAGACAATATCAGCAACAATGTACTGTGGGAGAGAACAAAACAGGTTCGAGTGGAGGGGGAAATCAGGAAGAAGTGGTGGAAGTGGATAGGACACCCAGTGCGAAAAGCACCCAACTGCGTCACGAGACAAGCACTCACTTGGAACTCCCAAGGCAAAAGGAAAAGAGGAAGGCCAAAGAATACATTACGCCGAGAAATAGAGAAAGATATGCGAGGAATGAACAAACATTGGACAGAACTGGAGAGGGAACCTGAGGACAGAGTTGGTTGGAGAAAATTGGTGGGTGGCCTAGGCTCCATTGGGGGTAACAGGCGTAAGTAAGTAAGTGCCTCAAAGATGACATCGATTGAGTATCCCTGTAAAAGATGTTTTTCTGGACAATAGATAATAATGATTGTAAAAGCTTCATTCAGTATTATATATTTAGTATGATATAGAATCACTAGAGTATTGTTTTTCACTAAATTCGATCAGTAACAGAAGTAAGCTCATCCATGTGTAGATGTATTTTACAACAATGATATTTAAATTTGTTATTAGCAATAAAAATGAGGCTTCATAGCTCGGTTTGCATTTCCTGCGGTTTCAATGAATTGCTTTCGGTCAGCAAGAGGATTTTTATAGTTGAAATCTAGATTGAACGAAGCTGAACCATCATTAGAAATTCGGAGGCACTGAACGGTGGTTTTGTCCCTACTGAGAGACTCACCAACAACGTGCACCCACGGTCTCCACAGGCCGGAATCGAACCAAAGACCATCGATCTCGCCCGTGAACGCATAAACTAAAAGCGGTAAATAATTTCCCAAAATCAGTCTCTCTGTAAGTTTTCGAGAATGATGCTGATGCCACTAGTTTTAATTCACAGACTGTAGCTGCAGAAACTCATTCATGCATCTACATCAAAGCACTTTTGGATATGCCATTAGGTATCTCCCCACATTATTCAGCTAGCTTGGTTTATTAACTTATCGACATCCTAACTATCATTCAAATATACCTACGATCCTCCACATCCCTGGCTTCCGGTTTGACTTGGATATCCCCGATTTGAAAGGTGTTCCGCGTAAAAGGGTTGTTGAATTTTGGACATCCATGATAATAGTGATACCATTGACTGGGCATGCAATGATGGATTCGCACTGCTGATGAGTCCCATCATAAGAAAACAAAGCCATCCAGTGTCTTTAGGTTTACAATGGTAATCTAGTCAGGATCGGTTTGTGATTTCAACTACAAAACATAATATTATCTCCTTTAATCTTCTACATTAATAACAAAGAGAATTGCTTGAAAGTAACACGCAGGAAACAACTCTCAAAGTAGATTTAATGTTATTTAGAACTTGCAACGACGACCGTGAAGAGACTGTAGTTTCTTGTGTGATTTGAACCTGCGTCTTCGAACTCCGTAGAATGGGGAGTTACCATTAAAATCATTAGGTTGAGACTGATATCCGGCAACACTAAGGTATTTGCATTGATTGAGCTCTACGCACTGACCAATAACACAGTTATCCATACTGTAGTACCAGTCGAATTCTTTCGAGTACGTTTAAGGTGAGTGTAACACTTATTCGATTTCATAGATCATAAAATGTTTATACTTTGACGTTTTGTTTGGCTACTGAATGCCTAATAACAGTAAAACCACTTTCATTGTGAAATAAGTCGAAACCGGCTATGATAACTTGAAATCTTCATAATAAAAAAAAAATGGGTAGAAAATCAATCGGTTTACTGTAGCTCTCAGTAAAAAGAAATTGGATATTGGGAAAGGTTACTTAAACATCAAATAGTTTAGTGTAGCTCATATTCATTTTTGTTACGGTGGAAATTCATTAGGTTATATCTTATTGATCACAGAACTGAATGTTGAGAGCTTAGATCTTCAAAATGGCATTGTGCTAGTTATAACGTGACTTATAAGTAGTATGCAGTGCATGTGTAGCAGAGTGTCACCTTGAGATTACTGACAAAGCGAAGAGTGTTGTTTCAGAATGTTTTGAAGAGTAGAACATATATATGGATGTTTGGTTTTAAAGTGTAAAATTTTTGATGAGTAGATTGTGTCTTCCTTCAATCGCTTATACTGTGGTGTGAGCTCACTACAATACCTTCTCAGCTTCCATCTTCATTTACTACTGGTGGTGTATACTACTCACAATGTGGCTAATAAGTACTATGCACTGGAGTATAACACTTGAAATTACTGCTGCAATAGTGTTTTGAAGACCAGAAAACATGAGACAGACCGTTGGTTTGGCAAATGGATGTTTAAAAATAAGGTATACTTATTCGTTAATAAATGGTGTCTTAGCGTTTCATCACATACTGGCGACCTTGGACGGCCTGACAGAAAATCAGGCAATCCCGGCTAGTTATTAAGCAGTCAACAGTTAAAAGCCATAAAATATCACTAGAATGAATGATTCGGTTAATCAATCCTTATGTTAAATAATTCCTTGTAGTGTACGGAAAGGGGCAAGTTAACCTATTAAAAGTTGGGCTACAGTTATCACATCACAGAGTTTTTGTCATCAACTGAGACCAGAAACGATGCTGAAATATTGAGGATTAGCTGTTAAAAGTTGAACTGAAGTTCTAAGCTTATTTTATGGTTTCAATCACAGATCAATATCAGATATGATGAAATATTATGTCATTCTATTATTTACTAACATTAAAGACTCATAGTTGAGACTTAGAATAGTAGTTAGAAAGAGAAGAAGATATGATCTGGTTTCTGATAAACAGTCTTGACAATGCACTGAATTATAATAAATACTTTAATTTGTAATTTTCATTGACAGAAATTATAGTTTTGGTTTTTTGTCACTTTTCGGTTTCATAACATGAATTTAAAATTAATCTCAAGCATCATTTATTACTAATTTCCACTTTGTTATCAGTAGTATACAAGGTATCTATCACTGTATTTCGAATTTCGTGCAGAATATACAATGTATTATCATAACTCTGACTAGTTCACTGTCACGGTCGTCAGATAAACACTTTTACCGCTGGATCTTTTTAATTCACCACGACTGAATTGTCTTCATTAACCTACAAAAGTGCAAGTGTACAGTAAGTGTTCTAACATAAAAAGGTCTGCGTAAACATACCTTTGTTTTATCCAAAAAAATATCTGCTGAATCAGTGTTCTACTTTAAACGAGAATATTTTCTGTTCTGCTCCTCACAGAAAATATTGGTACGTATCCCTAACCGCCGACTGCAGCGACAAGCTATGTTTTGTAGTGTAGGAGTAGGTTTGAAGAAAGCTAGAGGCGGCACAAATCCATGAAGTCACTGACAAGTGGACTCAGTCATGTTGGTAGATGTAGGCTACATGGTTGGAGTCCGCAAGATAAATGTCACCGATGGTTAGAGACCTTGAATGACATGGCTCAGAATCAATTGCAATGGCGCAGGTGCATCCACTCTTTGTGTTCTTTTTAATTCTCAGCTTCTGAATTCCTCATAATCTCTACTTTTCTCCTAAATTTATCTTACTGAATCATACTTCTCGAATCATATTTTCGCTCCCTAATCTTCTCCATTACTGCTAATACTTCTACTATCACTATCACTCTCGGATTTTAACTGACAGTTGCTTCTATGTGCTGATGGGGCATGGCAACATGAACTAATGTACTTATGTACGAAGTTCTGCCTTGTATCTCTCTGCTACTCACCCTATTCTCTTTATTGCTCTTTTTCAACACCTTATTCCAATCCCTAAATATTAATCCGGATATTTGCCGAAGACTTGGTTACTTTACCCAGGAGCCAGTAAATTTGTGATATGAAGAATATCAACCAGATCTTAGCACATTTACCTCATCAATTCTTGTTATATGCACTCACTACCTGGCTCTACCTTGCATTGTTTCACAGCCATTAGCAGTTCGTCGTAATGCAACCGTCGTAAATCGCACCAATTATTCGCATTGTACATTGCAAAGTCTGGAAAATTATCTCTAATTTTATGTGAAAAAATTTAGCCATCTATCTATATGAAGCCAATGTATCTTGTGATATATTTCAGCTATCGAACAACGTTTTACAAAAAAATTTGTTGCCAATCTTAACACTTAGATTTTGCGAGTATATTGGCATGCTTCTTATAACATGGTTGTGATTTGAGAATAAATTATTATTATTACTATTATTATTATTATTACAAAAGTCAACGTACACTACAAACAGAACAAATTACAGACTCAATTATGTAGATCGTTAAATAAAATTAACATACAGTTTATTTTATAGGTCGAAACTTTCTGAAATGAGAAGGGATTGCTTTGAAAATTTATCTATTCGGGTGAATTGTGCAATAAATTTTGAAGCTTTTATAAAAGTCTTTTCATCCCTTTGCTTAAACATGCTCCATGATGATGTTAGAGGCATGTAGTAGACAAGTTTGTCCAACTAACTACTGTCTACAACTGAACCACACTGTTGACAAAATAATCGTTTTCCATCTGGTAGACTGATTTTTTTTGTACATTGTTCTGCATTGAATTTTGAATCATGACATGAAGGACAATTAGTTTGTCTTTGTTCAATGATTGGCCTGATCGATTTGTGTGTTCCATCGCATAATGGGGCAGTTTTTGTTTGTTTACACTGACAGAATGCGTAAACACTGCCGCCGGTATTGACATTCGATGGAGCAATCCATTGAATAGGTTTAAATTGAGTTGGTTTGTGTGATCCTAAACAAAAAAGATAAAAAAAGTAGTTTTGAAAATATTTTTAAGATTTAAAAACAATGAGGAAGAAGCGGGTTTAAATATTGTTAGGATATTTATCCTATACCCTAAGAAAATTACTTGTAAGTGTTATTTAACTGGTCGATTTCTTTTGGTCAATCCCTACGGGTCAATTTTATGGTCGTCCTTGATATCCATGTCACGTACTCCAATGTTGTTTTCCATAGGTTGTCCGAACTATCAATGTCACTTCAAATGTTGTTTCGTATTCGACCTAACTGTATAAAAACGCATTATCTGTAACGTTTTATAACCCTGATCCGGATCCTTAGTCCAGGATCTTGATTCTCTTCAGGATTTGAACGTCGTACTTCCTGGATGCTTGTAGAATACATGTTCTACTTCATATCAAGTCTTCTTCTTTTATTCAATGGGGGTTGGGAAAACCAGATTAGATTAGCATGTCGTGTCGCCGGATCATCGATCTTCACCCTCATTTTCGGACTAAGGTAAACTCGTAATAGTTCAAGCATATCAAATTGACGTGTTAATTAATTTTAATTAGTTAACTAGGTAATTTCCTGTCACTTAACTTTTGAAATGAGAACTTAACTAATGATAATATGCTACGTTTGTGACACTTAACATCATCCAAAAGATACAAGTACTTATTAACAGTTGTCTATGGAAAATACTTCGGATCAGTCGGCCAGACACTATCATCAACTACCTAGAGTGAATGAGAACAGACCAGATTCCAGCTGAGAAAGAAATCAAGAAGAAGCTCTAGAGGTGGATAGGACATACGCTGAGGAAACCACCCAAATGCGGCACAATGCAACTCCTCACTTAGAATCCTCAAAGCTAAATGGAAAGAGGTACACCAAAGAACAGATTAAGCCGAAAAAAACTTGACAGACATAAGAAGAATGAACGAAAATTGGACATAAGTAGAAAGAAAGACGGAGGAAAGAGTAGTCTGGAGAATGCTGGCGACGGCCTATGTTCGAAGTTTGATCAGTCATTCAGCTACAACGTGGAACTCCGTACGTACATACATCAGTTCAAGTTGTCATACCACACATTAGCACTGAGGGAGATGCCATTGACCTATTATTCAAGTTAAATTTATAGCCATTACTTATTTACGCATGTTACCGGTAGTTCGGCATAGGCCACCGACCAGCGTTCTCCAACCAACATTGTCCCCATCTACCTTTCTAGTTCCATCCAATTTTTGTTCCTTCTTCTCATGTCTGTTTCCGTTTCTCAGCGCAATGCATTCATTCGCCTTCCTCGTTTCGGTTGACCTTGAGGATTACTGGTGACGGTTTGTTTTGTGACACAGCTGAGTGATTTCCGTAATATGTGTCCTATCCACTTGCAGCAATTCTTAATAATTTCTTCCTCTGCCAGAATCTACCTCATTCTCTCCCACAGTAAGCTGAGGCTGAAAATGTCTGGCTAGCGGATCCGAAGTATTTTGCTTAGACAACTGTTGATAAATGCTTCTATCTTCTGGATGATGGCTTTGGTAGTTCTCCAAGTTTCCGCCCAATACAGTTGCAACGTCTTGACATTTGCATTGAAAATTCTGTCTCTGGTGTTAGTTGATTGTTATTTTGTGTCCCAGATTTTCTTTAATTGTAGAAATGCTACCCTACATCGGTGGTCAACGTCTTTACATTTGTGTCAGACCCATCTTGCTCATCTATGATGCTGTCCAGATATGTGAAGATCTGTTAAATCGTCATTCGAACGTTTCTCTGTCAACTGTGATACGAGTGATGTATGTGTGTTGTTTCGCAGAATCTTGCTTTATCATTCGTGTATATTGAGACATACAGCTGGTGAGATTGGAGCTACACTGGTCGCCTTCTTTTGCATTTGTTGTTGTGTGTGCTCCAGAAGAGCAAGATCACTTGCGAAGTTTATATAGTCCAGGATCATTAGGCATTCATTGAAAAATTATGTTCAAAATCCTTTCATTATTAGTATTACTCACTTTATACCATGAATAATAACTTTCTTGGAAATAAAGGAAAAGTAAAAACTAACAATTGTCTAGGCTTGACAAGAATAAAATTATTCATCGAGCTTAGAGAATGTAGAAAAACTATGATTTTGGGCATAACAAATAAAGGTATTGTAAAAACTATGTGTAAGTGATCAACTTGTTACATCTTTTGAAGAACATTTAACATTTACAGCACTGTCATCTGAAATAAACTAACTGTTGTTTCGAAAAACTGACCAAAGTAGTCTAAAGATTACTTGCTCGTTGACAGAACCTCAAGGTCTTAGGTTCGAGTTCTGGTGGATTGATGAATTTGATTTACCAAAAAAAATAGTTTTAAACAATAAAAGTAAGTAAACAGCGATCTGATGCTTTTCAGTTTCATTAGTTCGTGATGAAAGAAGCAACTGTTTCTTTTTTAGTTTTGATAAATTTTGCACAAATCAGTCAAATTGTAGAAAAATTCAATCATGTTATTGTTAGGATATTCATCTAATATCCTAAGAGAATGATTGGTCAATTCCTACTGGTCGATTTCTCTTGGTCAGGGTACCCTTGATATCTGTTAGGATATTCATCCAATATCATAAGAGAATTATTGGTCAATTCCAATTGGTTAATTCATACTGGTCAATTTTATGGTCGTCCTAGATATTAATGTCAGGTACTCCAGTGTTTTTTCTTATTTATCGTCCTGATTATCAGTGTCACGTCGAATGTTGTTTCCTATTGGTCGTTTTAACTGTCAATGTCACAGAATTCGATGCTGTTTTCCTATTCGACCTAAATGTATAGATACGCATTATCTGTAACGTTTTACGACCCGGACCCGGATCCCAGTACGGGGTCCTGATTTCGGACACGGAACTCGTACTTTCTGGATGCTTGTAGAATACAAGTTCTACTTCATAGCAAATCTTCTTATTTTTACTCAACATGGGGGTTGGGATAATCGGATTTGAGTAGCCTGTCGTGTCACCGGATCCTTGATCCTCTCTCTCATTTCCCGATTAAGATAAACTTGTAATAGTTCAAAACCATCTCAAATGACATGTTTACATGCATGCGTAACATTATGGAACCGATAAGCGAACAGAAGTGAATATTTTTAGCGCCTGAAGGTTTGAATTCATGATAAAAAAAGAAGCGAAATTCAAGGTGAAAATTTCATTTGATTAGAAAAAATGAAAAAAAAGGAAGTCCATTGTATTTTCAATATGGCTTCCATTGTGAATTGAAAAAAAAATAAAAACAAGAACTTTTAACAAACTAATGAACATTGAATAGTATTTTTTATTTCATGATACACATTGTCATTGTCATCGCCTAAATTGTATGACTATATAAATGTATATATCACAATTTATAACATGCAACTATTACAAACAGAATCGTCTATTTGTAAAAATATTTTATACGAAAAAAGAAAAAAACATTCCTTACAAATTAGTTAATTTAATTAAATACGCATCATACATACACAGAAAATAATAACAATTCAATTAAAAATTGCCTGTGGCCAGGAGGAGGAGAAGGAGAAGTTTTCACCGGAAATGATATTAAATGCTAACAAAATTAAAAACTGGAATTTTTTGATTGCTAAAATAATGATGATGATGATGATGAAGAGAATTGAATATAAAAAAACAACAGTCGTTTGAACAAATTCAACCGGTCAATTTATTTTATGGAAGAATTGACTAACACATTCTGTCGTTAGGAAACGAGTACTAGGTAAGTAGTGAAACTTCATCAGTTGAGGTGGTTGGGACATGTGTTACGTATGCCCAAACACTGACTGCCGCGACGAGCTATGTTTTGTGGTGTAGGAGTAGATTGGAAGAAATCTATGGGCGGCCATGAAGTCACTGACTAGTGGACTGAGTCATGTTGGTAGATGCAGGCTACCACCTGGTTGGGGTCCGCGAGACGAAAGTCACCAATGGTTAGAGACCTTGAACGACATGGTTCAAAATCAATTGCAATGGCGCAGGTGCATCCATTCTTTGAGCTCTCTCAAATCCTAATCTTATGGATTCGTCAGCACTTTCTCTGTCTTTGTCTTTCTAACCTTATCTCACTGAATTATACTTCTTGAATGATATCTTCGAAACCTAGTCTTCTTCATTACCATTTATACCCCTACTATCTTTATCACTATGGAATTCGATTTGACATTTGCGTCTCTGTTCTGATGTGGTATGGCGACATGAACTTATGTATATAAGAACGAAGTTCTACGTTGCAACTCACTGACTGACTGACCGACTAACGCATTCAGTCACTGAAATGTCAGTCAGTCAGCTACAGCGTAGAACTTCGTATGTACCTACGTACATCAGTTCAATTTGTTATACCACACACATTAGCACAGAGAGAGAGATGCAATTCAAATCCTATAATAACAGAAGTAGTAGAAGTATTAGCAGTAATGGAAAAGATTAGAGTTCAAAGATATGATTCAAGAAATAAATTTACAAATAGATAAGAAAAGATCCAAAGTTCGTGAGTGAAGACAAAGGTTAGATGTACCTATACAATCACAAACGACTCTGAGACAAATCATTCAAGGTCCATTACCAGGTAGTCTACATCTACCAACATGACTCAGTTCAGTTGTTAGTGACTTTAGGGATTTGTGCCATGGTTTCAATGGACCACCTCAAGCTTTCTTCCAACCTAGTCCTACATCACAAAACATAGCTCGTCGAGGCAGTCGATGGTTGAGCATATGTAACACATGTCCCAAACACCTCAGATGATGAAGTTTCACTACTTCATCTATTGTTCTGCCATCCTTACCTAGTACCTGATTCCTAACAACAGTATTGCTTATTCGAATGTCTGAGGATACACGAGCAATGTGTCGAACACACCTATGATCGAATACTGATAACCTACGAAGATCCTCTACGCTCAATGGCCAAGTCTTACATCTATAGAGTAGGACCGAGAGAACTACTGAGCAGTAGACTCATCCTTTGGTTAGTAGACGGATATCTTGCCTATCCCATAAGTGACGCAAGTTGTTAAAACCTAATCTTAGTTCGAAACTATAAACAGTGTAGTTTAACAAAATAGCTATTGGAAATTATAAAGTGCGAAATGTTTTTTCTAAAGAAAATTAAGGATATTATATTAGCACAGGTAATTGGGAATTCTCTAGTATGATGTTTATCATAAAGTTGTTATGATTGTTCAGTTTCATAAAAATATGCTTACGGATGATCACATTCGTACGGTAATTCCCGGAGTCTTAATGAGAAGTCGTGACTAGTGCAGTTCTGTCCTGTCGGATGTAGGCAGTCACCTACCAAAGGATATGGTTGAGAGTGCGCGCAAAGCGAACCTTAGACTGATCAAAGTTAGACATCAGCACCGTTGCTTAATAGCTCAATGATCTGGAGGTTTGGTGTTCGTGCGCGAGATCGAAGGTCCTGAGTTTGAGTCCCTCGTGTGGATGTGCACTGCTAATGAGTTCCATACTACAACGAAAAGGCCGTGCAAGGCTTCCAGGTTTCTAATAGTGGCCTAACAATAGTCGATACATTCTCATACTGAAGTCAAGGGGGAAAATCATAGTTCTAACTATAATGTTGTTTGATTAAAAAGTTTAGGATCATGATATCAATAGACTAATTAATCTCAAAAAGGATAGTGAATTTTAGAAATACTATAGGAAAACTAATAAAAAGTAAACGGTTCAATACACTGGCGCAACTTCTGAAATTGATTGTTTTACTAAAAATAGTGTTGAATTGTTGAATAGAACATGAAAACAATATCAAATGGTCAAACTGTGCCCTGAGTCTTACCATCACACCATGGTTGTTTTAAACTGAGACCACATGAACACCAGAAATATTTACGACCCGGTTCAATGGTGTTAATTCTGTTTGGTATATACTAGAATAAGTTTTAAGAAGAAAACAGTTAGAAAATATGAGGTAGATGTTTGTGTTAAAATATAATCAAACATTGAAGCATACTTAAACAGCATGTGTTGTGTATTAAGATCGATTGTCTGAATGGGCATAAAGTAGTCAGGCATGATAGTTATGTTAATTACAAAAGGGTAAATCATTGAGAGATATATTTCCAGATATAAAGATGAAACAGTAAAAGTTATGTCTTTTTTTAAGAATAAAATAATACACACATGTTAATAGACAGGATGAAAATCACTCAAATGATTTAAATCTTTTGAATACTCGTTTTACTTTTAGTTAGATAAGACAAGAGACAAACTACTTTTCATAATCTAAATTTAGGGGCGGCCAGACACAAACATGGACTGAATCTATGAATTCATTGACAAGTGGACTGAGTCATGTTGGTAGATGTAGACTACGTGGTTGGGGTCCGAGAGACGATAGTCACCAATGGTTAGAGACCTTGAATGACATGGCTCAAAGTCGTTTGCAATGACGCAAGTGCATCCATTCGTTGTGCTCTCTCAAATCCTAATCTTCTGGAATCGTCAGCACCTCTACCTTTGTCTTTCTAACCTTATCTCACTGAATTATACTTCTTGAATGATATCTTCGAAACCTAGTCTTCTTCATTACCATTAATACCTTTACTATCTTTATCACTATGGGATTTGATTTGACGTTTGCGTCTCTGTGCTAACGTGGTATGGCAACATGAAGTTATGTGCATACGTACGAAGTTCTGCGTTGCAACTGAATGATCACAATCTACATTGATATTGTGATTTAATCACCGTTAGACTACTTTGAGAGACCTAGGAGCACTAGACGGCTGTTTTCTCGGGTTCCGGACTTATCAATAATGCAGATTCATAACCCCGTGAACGAAGGTCGAACCCAGAACGTTCAGTTTCGCCGACAAACGCTTAA
This sequence comes from Schistosoma turkestanicum, assembly GCA_944470395.2. NCBI lineage: Eukaryota > Metazoa > Platyhelminthes > Trematoda > Strigeidida > Schistosomatidae > Schistosoma > Schistosoma turkestanicum. Next base: position 77,202,310 of record OX103979.1, on the reverse strand, counting down.
CCTGTAAACCAATGAGCCGATGTGTAACGGTGTTGTTGAATCCAAACTAATTAAAGAATTTTGCGCAAAGTCAATGATTGTCTTTGCTAGTTAGCTTTACTACATTCGACAGAGTTGAACTCTACTAGTCACGACTACTCACTAGAACTCTGAGAATTTCCTCATAAAGCTAGTTACAAGTGAGTACATTTTAGGATAAATATTTATCAACTGATATGCTGAATAAGACAATAAGCATATCCTTATCAGGACAATATATTTTGGGAGTGTGTTGTTACAGTTGAAGATGTGCAGATGACAAGTCATATAATGACTACATTTAAAAGTTGTTTTTCAGCTTTTAAACTAAAAACACACAAAAACTTAATTGAAAACAACAAAATTATATTCCTGTAATAAGATTCACTTCAGTTAGTAGGTGATTTGATTTTTTTGTTACGTAATAGATTCGGGTTGCATCTTCAGTTGGAGAGCGTCAGTCAGCTACAACGTAGAACTTCATACTTACATACGCATATTAGTTCAAGTTGCCATACCACATATTAGCAAAAACAGATGGAAGTGTCAGTTCAAATCCCATAGTAGTAGACGTAGTAGAAAATTAACGTTAATGGGGAACATTACAGATAGAACATATTATTCAAGAAGTATGATGCAGTGAAAGTAACTTAGAAATAGAGGGCGATCAGGAATTCAGTAGACTAGAATTCGAAAGAACACAAACAGTGGATGCACCTGCACCATCGCAAACGATTTTGAGCCATGTCATGTAAAGTCAGTCAGTCAGATGCATTGTTGCCATACCACATTAGCACAGAGACGCAATCGTCAATGCGAATTACCAGTAGAATTACTACTGGTAATAGAGAAGATTAGAGTCCCAAGATATTCTTGAAGAAGAATAATTCAGTGAGACAGATTTACAAAGACAAAAGTAGAGGAGTTGACGAATCCAGAAGATAAGAATTTGAGAGAGCACAAAGAGTTGATGCACCTGCGCCATTGCAAACGACGTTGAGCCATGTTATTCAAGGTCTCTAACCATCAGTTACTTTCGTCTCGCGGAACCCAACCAGGTAGCCTACTTCTACCAACATGACTCAATCCATTTGTCAGTGATTTCATGGAATTCTGTCATGTTTTGGTTTTATTT